>JAPDSC010108057.1:29697-56611 GCA_026290005.1 Latrodectus geometricus
TAATTAAATATATATATATATATATATATATATATATATTTAATTAATCAGCTTTTGTATAAGCCCAATCTTTGAATTAAAATAAAATATTTTTTTTCAATAATGAATATTTCAAGTGAATCGACATAATTTGTTTCATTTTTCAAACATTAACTCAAATCATAGATGTGTAAACTAATTTTTTTTATAACATTCATGACCCGATGTGAAGAGTTTCCTTCTTCAATGATATTTTTACGCTTATGAGAGAATTTTCAGCCTGTAATTTCCCCATAATCTTATTTCATAGAGTTATGTGTTTTGATAATACAATAAGTTTATTTACATAATTCACCATTAAAAATAACAAAATGCTTGTGCAAATATACATATTTCGCATAAATATAAAAATATATATATTTCTCCGGTTTGATATGTTACTTAAAATGCTCTTGAATAATAAAAACATATTTAATCAAGAATCTACATTTAATCTAAAACATGAAATACAAATGTTACAATTTTCTTAATTTTTATGTAAAATTTTAAATAAGTTAACTTCTACTAATATTTTGTACTTCAGTACTACATAACTTGATAAATATTAATCTGCTTTATTTGGAACTGTTATTAATTTTTAAAATTTTTCAACCGAGGAAAATATATACAAAAATGTCACATTTAAACATTAATTTCATTATATATATATATATATATATATATCCATTATTTTTATATATAAAATACATTATTTTTACGTAAACATTTTGTGACTTCTTTCAGATTCGCTTTGTAAAAAGGTTTAAAACACTTTTTATGTAGATTTTTAGGTCTTGTGCGAAGCTACAACTGCTGACATGCTGTCAAGTTTGATAATTTTTGATATTTTATTGACATTCTCGATGATGTTGAATCCATGTGAGGTGCATTTTTAGCATCCAAATACCCAAACGGAATCGAGAAAACCAAAATTGTGCATAACTGGTTGTTACAGTCATATATAGTACGATAAACACCTTTCACAATTTTAGCCACCTGATTAGTTTTTTCGCCATTATAAAAGAAAAACTAAAGTGTATCAAATTTTCTGTTTCTTGTCTTCTATTTTTAAAACCTTGTACTCATAACTGAATTAATCAAACAAAAATCCGCAAGAGAATATTTTAGTGTCAAATGTCACCTTTCCAATGAGCATAAATTTGAAATTGTTTGATAGATACCTCACGAGGTAGCGATCACTACAGACGTCTACCGAAAAAATATTGGATTACTTTTTCACCAGCCTAATATTTAAAAAAAAAGAGTCCTAAGATACAATTATATGATACGCTCTGAAATTTTTCAATTTTAACAGTTAGGTAAAAAGATAATAATTTTCAAGCTAGCATATTTCCCAACCTAATATATATATATATATATATATATATATATATATATATATAAACTATGGGAACTTTATTTAACAAACAATTAATTTCTTATTTAATTAACAATGATTTATTTGCACGATTTGCTATCAATTTTCTAATCTCAACAAAGCAAGCAATTTCTTCAAATAGGAAAATATAATTCAAGTAAAAGACATTTAGTAAGATAAAAATTACTCCTATATAAAAAAATGATTTAAAAATATTTTTTCATCTATTATTTTTGGGATACTTTTCTCTAAATTTTAGACAGCTAACAACAAATTATGATCTAACAGAAGATATCTGTACTATTTCCCAGCAGTTACATCTTTTAATAAATTCTCCAAGAAATAAGTCACTCAGAAATAATGGAAGGTAAAATCCTTCTAGATTTGTATATATATATACCTTCTCGACTTTTTGCCCTATGAAAAACAAGAATATTAAAAAAGAAAATTCAAAAATATTTACTAATAAGAAGAAAAGAAAATGTACAAATGAAATTAAGCTTAATTTTTTAATTTGTAAAAACTCTAAATTTTACTTATGTTTCTGATATTTTTCTGATGTTGCTAACATTTAGCAGTTTTATGCATTTAAATCTAATTTTATATCATACTGTAAATAATGATGTAAAATATTTGGAATAAAACATTTACAAGTAACATGTGTTATGTTTCGCACTTGTTATTTTTACGCATATTACTTACACTTCTCCAACTTTAAATTTCAGAGAACGGTTATTACAAAATAAAAATAGTCTAAAAATGTTTATATATTAAATGTTTCTTTACGACTATGTTATTAATATTTGTTTGCTTTTATATATTTATATTTAAATTTATACTGTCAAAATATTAAATGATTGAAAGTTAATGTCATTTAAATTTATTAGACTATGAACGGTACTTTGTCATCCTAAAAGTAAGGAATTGGAGATCAGTTGCTCGGAGGAAGTCAGATTGGGAAAGGCTTCTGAGGAAAGCCCAGGCCCACAAAGGGCTGTCGTACTAATGCTGATGATGTTGATGAACGGTACTTAAGTATTAACGCCACTGCTACAGTAGTTGCGATGATGTCCCTAAAAAGATCAATCCTGTTGTTCGCACGCAGTTATCTTTTAAATTCCTTTTTGCCTTGTTGTTTGCTGATTTTTGACACCATTTTTCAGTGCTACGAAAATGCATCTTTGGGATTTACCAAAACAGAAGAAGGTACAGTTTTACTTTTTAACGAACAAAATATTTAAAAAAAAATAAATAAAAAATAAAAATTGTATGTGTACCAATTTTCATCATATGAAAATTTATTTTGGTAAACGTTCGGTTTGGAAGAGTAATTTATGACAGTATGATCAGCTAGTGGGACTTAATAAAGGCAACTGATTTGAAGGAAGCAAAATTCAATTTTGTTCACTTTTGAGATTCATATACTGCTGGTGAGAAGAATTGAAGACAATTACATTTTGTGAAAAGCAACTTGGTTTATCGGATAAAACTTTTATAGATTGTGACAATTACATGCGTGAATTATGTTTGTTGGATATGGAGAATAAACTAAAAAAAGAAGATAAGTGGACCAGATTAAATTGTGGAAATTGATGAAAGTTTGTTTACTAAGGGTAAAAATAATTCTGATCTAACATTACCAGAACAGTGTATGCTTAGTGGTATATGTAGAGAAATAAAAGATTCGTTTGCTATCACTGTTATTAATAGAAAGGCTCCACCTTTCTTAATAATATTATTGGAAACTTTGCAGATGATAGCACAATTTATTCTGATAGTTAGAAAAGATATACAAATAGCATAGAAATAGAAAGATTCATGCATAAAGATTCATAAAGTCAATCATAGATACAATTTTATTGATACTGAAACAGGAGTTCATTCACAAACAATTGAAAGAATGTAGAACAGTGTTAAATGGAGGAACAAGAGAAATAGGGGGGGAGAAAGCGAGACATCACTTAGAATCATATTTAGCAGAATTCATATAACAGCATCACGCCAAAGAAAATAGAGACTGTTTTGAATATATGTTAAACCCTATATCAGTCCATTTTCCAGAAAAATCCTATTAACAACTTTGATTTTATATAAAATTTTTGGATTTCTGAAGTGTATTGTTTTTTAAATAAAGTGTTTTAATTTATAATATGTCGCAAAGACTTTAGGTGTAGATTAAGGTACTTAAAAACCGCCAAATCTGCATCAGATGGTAGTATTAATACGTAGATACCCTATGAATTTACAATTTATGAGAAGAGTTATCTGAGTAAAAATTAGCAAGTTTGTCCAAAATTAATAATAATCACAGATTATTTTCGGTGATAATTTTATTCATTTTAAGAAGTTCAAGAAATTAATAATAAAGTATAAAAATCAATTTATATGGAAGTTGCTTATATGTGAAAAAATAGGTAGAAATATATTATCATTTTTATAAGAATTCAACAGATAATTTCATTTATTTCAGTCTGATATTTCAATATTTTATAATTACTACACTCTGAAAAGAGCTGAAAGGTAAGCACTTTCATAATCAACTTTAGAAAATATATTTCGTCAAGTTATTAATTAAGTTTACAAATTTGGTATAAGCATTTTGGACTAAAGATTATTGCATCCCACATGTTCTTGAAGTGATTCAATAATTGAAACTTTTAAGACCGAATCTACTTTTAAGAATAAATTGGAGAACAAATGGCATTAAAATTATTGATGGAATGTGGAATAAATGTGTGTTTCATAAGGTAAGATCATTTAAATTTTTTTAGATTTTTCATTCAAATTTTTATGAGAAATTTGTTGTAATTATCTTTATTAATATGATTCGATAAATTGTACTAGTTTTATTTCTTAATCATTATTCAGCTTTTATTTCATGTGCATATTTCTTCATGCATTTTTATTAAAATGAAGTCATAATTTGTCCCAATCACTAAGAATATTCATGATTTGAATGATTAACAAAAGCCATTCAAAATAAACAGGAAAGCTTTTGTAACTTCTTGTGTTATTACTTCGAAGAGACCAAATAAATAGTAAATTTTATCGAGATTGAAGTGAGAACACATGAAATGCTTTTTGAAATTTTAGATTATAAATACTTGATATATCTATTTATGAAGTTAAATAAAGTCACTTTATTTTATCACTAGCCTTGAATTTACTACTTTTGACAAAATAAAGGTAAGTTTTTAGGTGCTGGAATACAAAATGTTACAGTACCTAACGTTGTGATATTGGATGGTGGAATTACAAAACTCATTATTTTATCTTTTTAACACGCATGCCCACATACACGTGTATTTATTTCCCTTGCTCATTTTCGTATTTACTTATTGGGTCTTTCTACTTTTTTGTAGATTAACTATTTTTGAAATTGTATACCATAAAAATTTTCGAAATTAAATTTTATTTTATCTAAAAGATCATTCCGTTTTCTCAGCTTTTGCGTTGATTTTTTTATTATATCTTATTCTGCTTATTCTTGCATAATTTAAATTGGAGACACGGATAATTCCAATCAAAATACTTTTCAATTTATACAATATATAAAACCTTATCTTTTTTATTTATTTTTAAATTTTTTTATTAAATCAAACCTTTTTTAGTTGTGCTTCGAGTATGTTGTCTTTTTCACATTTTGGTGTATAAATAATTTTTGTCTTAACTTCAATTTTAAATATTGTATATATTGTAATTGGCTGAGTGATTATAAACATAATTTTTGGGGATAGTTCATATTTTCTTAAAAGGTACAACTTATTTTTTGAAGCGATTATTCAATGTTTAATAATTTTAGACAATTATATTCATTTTAACGTAAATATTTACACATTTGTCATGTCTTTGTCATATATTTAATTTCGATAATTTATTTAATTACAAAAGCCTTGAAAATTTTCATAATTAAAATAAGAAAATAATTCAAAGCAACTTAATACATAATTTTTCATCAAGAATATTCCATTTTATTTTATCACTAGCAAGTGTCAAACTTCGGCTTTATTTTATCTGTTTTTTATCCACATATTCATTCTCTACTTCAAAACCGAATATGAGACTTATCAATCAATTTGAAAGTGGAAAACCTAAGTTTGGCAACTCTCCAAGAGATTACATCGAAGAAATTCTGCGTCGCCATCCATAATAAGAGAAGCCCGCTCCTAATGACACCAAATCTATTCCAGACTGGCCAACTGCTAAATCCCAAGCGCTGGCTGAAATTGAAATCCAGCGGTCATTTCACAAATCAATTCCTTAGATTAGGTAGGCGTTGAATCGGTAGACCACCAGTCATTCTGACAACACAGGCGAGGCAGACCATTTCATTTGCTATGGCAAGGATTAATCGCGTGTACCAATTAGTTTCCCATTCTGTATGTGTATCGAATTTGAGATGACTGGTTGGTCTGGGACTAGACGAATGTCCAATCACGTAACCCGTTCTCTTCGCTACGGTAAATTAGATTACTAATATTTATGGAAAGTTCCGTCAAATGATCTCTTTAGCGATTTGTCACGAACGATGGACACGTAGATTTCTCTGCCAAATTAGCTATTGTGGGAGTTTGTTTTAGCGACTCCGACAAAGTACAAAGCTATCCGCTAAATAGAATGTTAGATTAAACATTTGCGTGATCTATGAACCGGGCTTTTCGAATTCAATATGGTTACGCTTTTCATGAAGAATCGAAAGTTTTGATCAATATTTGATGACTTAATACTATGTTTCTTCTTTTAACAAAGGAAAATAACATGATGTTCATCTCAAAGAGATCAGATATATTTCATATCTATTTTTAATGCGTATTCTTACAGATCTGAGCTTGCAAGTTTTTAGTGATATATCAATTTTAATGATTAATTCATGTTTTCGAAGCAATTTCTTTTAAAAGAATATATTTATAGGATATTTTTCACTCACCTAACCATTCCAATTATTAATGACGTTCATCCACTAACAGCCAATAATTAAAATGTTTTACTTTTTACTATTTGCAGATTTTTCTTGTTTTTCGTGAATGATTTCTAATACAATATTTAATGTACTTATTTCGTATAATAGAATAATTATTTCTGATTTTTTTAACAATAGATAATTTAAATTTTAGAAATGGTAAATTTTAAGTGTGACATCATTAAAGTCAATATAATTTTAAACCGTTCAAGAAATCCTTAAAAAATTCAAGAATTTAATTAATTTTTGATATCTCCTTCAAACATTTAAATGTAAAAATGTTCCTAAAACTATATCAAACTAGAGTCTTTTATTATTAGGTACATTATTATTTAGAAATACTAATATTTTAATAAATTAAATAATGTATATTTTAATAGTGAATCAGAAGCATTTTACTTATGTAAAATTATAGGAAATTCGATTTTTAACGCAAATTTAAGCTAGAAAATTAAATGTTCGTTAACACATGAAACTTTGCTTTTGCAAAAATTTCAAAATATTAATTTTTATATTAATTAAAATGTTAAACTAACTCAAAGAAAGTTTTATTAAACAGACTGATATTTAAGCTTACGATTAAGAATAAAGTTCGATATTCATTTATGTTAGTTAGATTTTAAGCCTAACGCATTTACTTATGTATTCATATTCTACAGAAATGCTTTGATTATTTAGAAAAAATGATGAATCTAATCCCTTTAATTTTTGCATTGCAATTTCTTTTATGATAATATTTGCTATATTACTGGTATTCATAAATAAGTGTATTCATATTAAATCCATATACTTACATGTATTTGTAATTTCATAAATGAAATTCAATATCTGAAGTGTACTCGACAAGATTTTAATATTGTCTTCTTGAAATATATCCAATAAAGTGTTAAACATGTTCATCAGATTAAATTAAAGCTACACATATTCATATGGTATACAAAAAAATAAAATAATAGAAAGTAAATGCACTGATGTATAAGTATATTCTATTCAAAAGAAATTGATAATATATCCTAGATATATTTTATTATTCACATAAAAATTACTGTGTTTTTCAAAATATAACTAATAATGAAAATATTTCACTGAAGAAGATAATCAATTTTCCAAATTGGTCATTCTTTGCCTTGAAATAAAAGCCCAAAAAAAATGTCTTTGACAACAAAATTATAAATACAAATTCTATAACTACAAGAACATAACATTCAAAATTAAATGACATGCATGTTTTATTAATGATAAAAAATTTCGAGTATATATTTGTAAATTTTTGTATTTCAGGTAAATGCGAATTTCATTCAACTACATTAAATCATGAATGTTTCATTAAAAATTTTTTCGTATTTACTTCTTTTTCTATTACCATGTGCATAATACTATTTGTAAAACTTTAATAACTAAAACTTATTTGATAGTAAATTGAAGTCAAGATGAATTTAAGACTTAGTTGAGGAGGAAATATGCTAGCTTGAAAATTATTATCTTTTTACCTACTCAACTGTTAAAATTGAAAAATTTCAGAGCGTATCATATAATTGTATCTTAAAACTCTTTTTTTTTAAACATTAGGTTGGGGAAAAAGTAATCCACTATTTTTTCGGTAGACGTCTGCAGTGATCGATATCTCGTGAGGTATCTGTCAAACAATTTCAGATTTATGCTCGTTGGAAAGGTGACATTTGACACTAAAATATCCTCTTGCGGTTTTTGTTTGATTAATTCAGTTACGAGTACAAGGTTTTAAAAATGGAAGACAACAAACAGAAAATTCGATACATTTTCGTTTTTCTCTTGCAATGGCGATAAAGATAGCCGGGTGGCTAAAATTGTGAAAGGTGTTCATCGTCCTATATAAGACTGTAACAACCAGTTACGTATAATTTTTGTTTCGTCGATTCCGTTCGGATATTTTTGATGTTAGAGATGCACCTCGCATGTGGATACAGCATCGTCGAAAATGTCTATAAAATATAAAAAATGATCGAAGTTAAAAGCATGTCAGCAGTCGTAACGCGCAAGACCTAAAAATCTATATGAAAGCTGTTTTAAACCTTTTTACAAAGTAAATCCAAAAGAAGTTATATAAAGTTCACGTAAAAATAATGGATTTCTTTTTCCCCAAACTAATATATATTCTATAAATTCATGAATAAAAATCATAATTGAAATAAATTCTCAATTTGTTAAAGTTATTACACAATTTACTGAAAAGTTCTTGTTTCACAGTATATAAATCATTAAATTTTTAAATCTCTTAAAACATAAGATTATATTATTTTATAAAATGTGATTTTACATTATCCAAAAAAATATAGGTAATGTATGACATTCTTATGGAAAAAGGTTGAAAAAATTAAAATTTAAATGAAATTCAATATTTAATAGCATATAATAAGATCACTGAATAAAATAAGATTTACTGATGAAAATTATTTGATATTTTCATCCAAAACGAGCTTAAAAATTTACTTCCGTATTTTTCTTTATTAATTTAAACAGTTGATGGACATTTTTACTTTTAATTTAGTTAATGAAATAAATATTTGAAAAGTAGTAAATCAATTTACTTTCGTATGACTAAAATGTTTTGTAAGAGGAAATATCTTTATCTAATTAAAAGTATTAAATTTCCTTTTTTAATTGAGTTTCGTCAAAGTATTTCTTCAATAAAGTTTCAGAAAAAACTCTGCTTCGTTGAAAGAGTACCTTAACATGCATCAAACTTCTTCTGACTGATTAGATTATAATATTTATTAAAAAGATCATACTTTGAAAAATAATCAGAAACTATGACATAACACTGTCATTAATTAGATAAAAAGTAAAGGTAAATGAATATATCTTGTTTTATACGACTGTAAAATATAAAATATATAATTTATTCAATATCTATATAAAATATAGCTATTATGTAGCTAAATATAGTTATATAATATCTAATATAGCTAATATATATAGCTAAATATAGCTATTATATAATATAGCTATATAAAATATAGCTATTAAGTAACACAGATAATATTATATATTCCAAGTCACGTGAATCATGTTAGACTATAGTAGTTTTCCTCCTGAAATACTTGAGTACATAGAAAAAAGAGGAAAATATTATTGGATTAAAGTTTTGCCTTCAATATTTCTATAAAAAGTAAATAGTGAGACTGAAGTTAAATAATTTATTCATCTTCAATACATTTATGCCGAAGTACATTTCATTAAAAAAAAAAAAGGTATTTTCAAAACAGTAAATGAAGATAGGGTTGCATAAAAGGATACAAGCATATAAATTAAATTATGATAATGATATTTTCTCATATGCTAGTGTTATTCTTATATATTAGAATTGTAGATATAATGAAATTATTGCATGTTGAGAGAGATATTCAATAAATTATAAACAAAATGCAACTGAATGTATTTAAGTAAAATTGATTCTATTTATTGAATTTTTAAACTATGTACGCGGGTTTTAATAAATATTAAACTATAAATAAAAATTTGTGATTTTTTTGAGTAAAAACCTTCGTATTGCTTTCTTTCAATGTAATATCAAAACAGCAATGATATTAGACATTTTAAATATTTTACAGTGTAAAACGTATAGGTAAACAAATTTAGATAAATATTTAATAAAATAATTTACTTACCAATAAAGAAGGTTAAGAATTGCTTCATTTTGTAATAGGAGAATATGAAATATTGCCTTATATATAGTTCATTTGTGTACTTAACACTGACTAATAATACTTGACTGATTAGCTTAATGAACTTTAAGCACTGAATACTTTTTATGAAGTTTGCATAATATCCTATAAATGAGTGATTTAATGTTCCTTGGTCATCCAAAATAATTATACTCTTAAATGCAGACAGAAATCTTTAATTAAATTTTTTCCAAAATTCACTTAACTTTCTAATTATAAATACAGTTTTGAATATTTTGCATATTGTAAACGATGTAATTTAAAAATAATACTGATTCCACTTTTGTATTTTGATAAATTTATCAAAACATTTTAGGAAAGTATATGTAATTTAATAAATTTTATAATTTTAGGTATAAAATAAATTAAAAGTATTCATTTTTCCTTAAAGAAAAAATCTAATATATATATATATATCAGTTATCAATAAAACACAAATCAACTTAAAAAATTCCATTTCATCAGCAATGCTATAAACCTACTTTAAAAGGTTTTAGAAATGTTTATGAAAAATGTACTGTAACCTCTTTTTATAAAATTGTATAGTTTGTTAGAAGAGCCCAATTTAATATCATTCAAATAAAACCTGGAAAACTTTTATCAGTTTGACACACTTTTCACATCAGCCACAACAACATGAATCTGTCAATAGCTCGATCGATCAAAGAGATCGATCAGTCTCTAATGGGATCAAGATGAATGTGTGAAGGCTAGTCAAGTGTCAAATATTTTGATATATTGTTTGTCCTAAAAGTAACATAGATATCTTACCGCCTTAAGAAATTCGGAATCACCATAAATGATTTAAAAGAGTATAATGTGGAAATATTAATAGTGCATTTAGAAGATGTTCAATTCAGAAATTTATAGTTAATTCTTAATTTATTCAATTACTTCTACTATTAAATAAAATGTATTTATACTTCAAATAATTAAATTAATTTATGATAGAATATTGCTTTACATAAAAAGAACAGTTATACACAATTGTTGTAGAGAATAAAATAATTTTTATTATTGATTAACTAAAATTTTTAAAAAAATGTATTTACAGTGCAAAGCGTTTTTAATTTTCAGATGTTATCCTGCATAAAATTTTATATCAGTAATAATATTGTAAAGTATTAAGTTAATAAGGGGAGAAAATTGTAAATAAAGAATAAATACGCAGCTATTATTTCATTCTTTTGAGGTAGGTGATAAACCCAAATCCACTTCGAGAAATGTCCCTCTATATCATGACTATGATTTTAAATTGTATTGTTTAGCACCATTTTATGAATATTATAACGGGAATCGGAAAATAACATCTTAAGATTCGAATTTAATTTTCGTAGAGTATTAATTTAATTTTCAATTTCTCAAAAATAACATATTTTATTTTATATTATTAGCGTAATTTGAAACTATTGTAATGAAATAATGAATTGAAATAAAGTAAAACCGCTACATTATTCGTTTTTATATTTTCATATCATAAAGAAATTAAGAAGATAGTAAAAAATTGTAATATTTAAACTTTTAATAATATACCTTAATAACTCTAAATAACAGAATGAATACGTAAATGTAGAATTTGGAAAATTATAGATAGTTTGTATTTAATAGAATAATTTTTAAAGTTTTAAGATCTTTTGCTTTTATGAGAATGATTTGTGAAAGGCATTTCATGAAAGTTTATTAGTGCAAATCTCAATAACTTTGAGAAAGTGCATCTAGCTTAAAATACGTGAACCGATTGCAACCTTAAGCAAATACACTTATTACAAAAAACATTATCACGTGTTACACTACAAATAATAGCAAATGATTAACTTTGACAGTTGTTATAGGTAAAGAAGACTAAGCCTCTCAAAAGTTAAGAGAAATTACTTTTTAATAAAATATTGTAGAGGAACCTCATATTTCGAATATACTTCATCAGTGTAACTTTTGAGTACTTAGACATCAGTTTGTCCCCTTGTTACCACGGTGTAAAATAAATATTCTTTATATATAGGAATTAGATACATTAATAAAATCAGTTGCTCCTTACTAATGAATAATGTTTCAAGCTAAATTGAGAGGAGAAGTATAATTTTATTATGAAATGATCAATCAAAGATAAATTCATATTTATTCACTTCTATATTTAGCAAAACATAATATCGACTGAAATATAATTGAATTACAATGGAAATGCTTAAAGAAAAATAATTATTCGTCATGGAATGATCAGTATTTTCTTCTATTGATCATTTAAAAAAACGTATGGAACTCATTATTTCTCTATTATATTTTCGGCTCATTTAATTGTATAGTATTCTTATTCAAATTGTTTATTATTTTGCTGACATGCTTATTTTTAAAGTTTAATTTCCTTAACAACCTGTTGATATAACGTCAAAGATAAACTGAATTTTTATAAAAATTTCATTTTTTTCTCTACCAGTTTCTTTATTTAATTTCGAAAGGAGAATTCCTCAATATTAAATACAGAAAATATTGTAACAAGAAAAAGGATTTATATTTACACGAAAATTAATAATAACTTTAGATGAATAAAAATGTATTTTTAAAGTTAATTAATAATTATAAAATAATTTTTTTGTTATATATTGAGAAACGCATTTAAAAAATTTTTGCTTCTATCTGTCTGTAATATTAATTGTACTTTGAATAAACTAAGCTTCTTTACTAACAAGCATAGATTTACTAATGTGCAAGCATAAATTAAACTAAAAAGTATATTTTTAAATGTTATTTGCATCAATATCCATAATATTTATAAAATAACAATTAAGTAAATAATAAAATTCCTTCTAAATTAACTGGAAAATTTTTTATTCAAAAAGTTGTTCCACTTTTTTTTTTTAGATGCAGAAGAATTAGTCTGGCAAAAAGTTTTATATTTTTGTATACTCTAAATATTAGCATGTTTTCAAGAGACATAAATGTACCAAATCGTTGCAAATATTTTTTACTGATAGAGCTTCAGCAAAGCCGATGACATAAATAAACCATTTAATATTGCTGAATAGATACAATTAACAGTATTTTCCCAAGCGAGAATGGTATTATATAAATTATAAATGTAAATGTGAAAAAAATCATAAAACTATCAATCTTATTACGCATTTTTCTTGTATTAAGGTATTTAAACAATGAAATGAGAAATAAGTTTAACAGTTTAACTATGAAAACTTCTCGGAAATAAAAAAACAAAATTTGTGTAGAAGAATTTAAATATAAAAAGTGCTGGCTTAGCAAGTTTTATTATGATACATATTTTGATATAAGTAAGAGATTAACATTTTAGTTCTCAAAAAAAGTATAATTTTACTTATCATTTACTAATGAATGTAATAATTTAGTATTTACTAACTTAAATGTATCAACTTATATTTTATAATGTTGTGTAAAGCAAACAAATATCTGTCATTTCCTTTACCATAAATGCATTATATTGCTACCTCTTTCTCATAAGTGTTCATTGGTATTCGGCGTTTAATAAATAATATTTTCCGCTTCTAACTAGAGTTGAATGCTTCAGAAGCCTGAGTGAACACCTTCACTGAATCTATCTTATTGAGTTTCAGACAGTCGGCGCTAACTTCGCTCTCAGGAAATCTCATTACAGTTTACAATGGGTCTGATTCAGAATAGGCTGGATTCTCTGGGTAAGTATGATATGGATGATACATATATAAATATATCAGAATTGCGTGAACTGCAACCAGTTAACTAAGATGGTTAACTAGAAATCGTGTGAGAACGGAATGAAATTCCACTGCATAACATTAGAATATAAACAACTCAACCACATACTATGAGTTTGAGGTATATTGCATAAAATGTTTGAATACTTCCGTGACATTCAAAGGGAGAAGTATTTGTGAAACTTCCGTTGATAAGAGTTTTCGATGAATTTATTTGAATATAAATGTAGCTAAACTGCGCACTCTGTTGAAACTAAATTTGAGAATCAACAGAGTTAGCAATATTTCGCATTTATTATTATGAACACACTCAATAATGTTGAAATTTCTAACAAAACTTTAAAGCAATATGAGTAGGATAGAAATAAAATTAAATTGCTTTATAAACAAATTCATAAAAATTTTATTTAAAGGAAAAATAAAATTTTTATAAAACTGCATAAAATCTAGCTAAGTAAAAGGTAGTAAAAATTAATTTTTGAAAAGAAATTTAATCAGTTATTTGCCAATTTAAAAACTAGAAAATACAAGAAACATAAATCAGTTTCTCAATAATGTCTAAACTTTTGTAATATGTAGGGTAATTTATAGCTAAAAGAAAAATTTTCTCCGAGTATATAACAACAACAAGATAATGCGAAAATTTCTCAAAAAATGAAATACTCTTTTAGTAAATAAAAATATCATAAGTGAAAAAAATACAGAAAGAGTTTATTATATTGAATAATATTAAATCTTTCACAATTAAATAAAAGTGAATATTAAAGTGAGTTGTTATATCCAAATAGAAAATAATTATAACTGATTGGGCAGATAAATAGACAAACACTTAATCATAGTTTGATTATTTCTAATTGTAAGTTTATTTAAAGTGAATAATAGTAATTAAATTTTGTTTTAAGTAATGTGCTTTGCATAATTGGAAATATAGAAATTTCTTAATGAAAACTATTGTATGATCAGCATATTTTAAAAATTACTTTATTTAAATATTATTCTCTTTTATGCCAGTTAAATCTTGATAATATGAAAATGTTAATAGTATTATTGTTAGGAAATTTTTACTACATAGAGATACTGGTAAAATGTTATTTTATTTTGATGTTTGTTTTTTATAACTTTCATTATTCTACTACTTGAAATTTATTTTTGCTTAAGTATCTGTTTCTTCAACATCTTAGTACATTTGATCAAAAAGTATTAGAATAATTTAAGAGATTGAGATCATTTGCTTACTCAATGACAATCATTGAAATAAATAAATAATTTGGATTCATTTATTGTATAATTCTACATCTTTGGAAATCAAATTTAATCCTTATGAAATAATTTGGTTTCAAAAGATTGCTGAAGCAGTAAAAATGATCGAGTTATTTACCAATGGGAAATACCAATGATCGAAGATTGTTCTATTAACGTGAAAGAAAAATAGATCGTAACCAAATAGAAAGTAAAAGGGATCAAAAACTGCATTTAAATAACTGGTATCTTGGGTTGAAGAAAGAAAAAAAGTCTTTACAAAAATATCTTATATATAAGTTTCTTTGCACTTTATATGACTGATCAATTGCCAAGATTTTTTTTTTATCAATTAGAATATTTTCAGTTTAATAAGTGATTCACGATGCTGTTTATTTGAAGAAAAATAAGGCTTTCTTATTATTAGAAAGATTGAAATATCTTCTCATTAATAAAATTGTTTTAAGATTGTTACGATATACTTTCTTGAGAAACATTTTGATGACTTAACATATATATATATATATAGAAATTTCTGATAAAAGTTCATTTTCCAGAAATTTATCTTTTTATGAATTTATTTCTCCCACGTTTTATCTCTGGTGTTATTGTCTCATAGTTTGATTTTATGAATAAACATGAGAAAAACCAGCTGAATAATTCTTTCGAATTAAAGGTATTCTCAGAATAGAATTATAACCAAGTTCTATTGATTTAATTGAATTAAAGATAACAAGAATATTGAGGAAAATACTTCAGTTCAAGGGATCATATTTTTTGACAAGGCTCTTTGATTTATTGCTCTCACTTTTAGATAATCAAACTCATGCATAAAAATAGCTTTCTCAATCAAATATTTTTAAATTATTTTGATATTGTAATTATCTAGTTTATATTTTTACTATGCTTTTTTCCTATTTTTATAACTGAAATTTATTCCTGCATGTCATTAATTTAATTTCTCTTAGTTGAATATATTGTTGGATTATGGCAAAAACTAAAAAGATCTGCTTAAATTTTAAGATCTGTAGATTCAATGGTTAATTTTAGAAGTAATATCGGCAGAAGTATAAATATTCGTTATAAGGCATATATATATATATATATATATATATATATATATTTGTCAAATAAAATGTAAATAAATTTATTAATACCAGTAAAGTGCATTCTCAAAATAAATCTAAATCTTGAAATGAGCTTCAGCGCCATCTAGCACAGCTGTTTTGGGATGGTCATTTTTACAGAGAATGAAGGAACTTTTTGGTGAGTTTTAACTTATTAGCCATACCAAAGCAACTTTTTACAAAGAAAAGACAGTTCCTAACTCAATGGAGACGAATTTAAAAGGAGGTATGAACCGGAGATTACTTAACCGCTTAGGGATAAGGTGATCATTAACCCTCCCCACCAGCCTGTTTCATCGTAGATTTTCTCCGCATATAGGGTCAGTTAACCCTGAAGGCTGTTTGTCCTCTTTTGAGGGTCAACAATCACCTCAGGGTATTTCTTCAGGAACTGCATGTCATTAAATCACATAGATGGGGGAAAGGACTAGTTCAAATGCTTCTGAAATCTCACAAGGGAAATGTCGGTTGTGAAGAAGAAAAAGCTGCTCGAAGATTCTGAGAAATAGTTATATTTACTTTTAGAGTTTAACTTTCTATTTAGTAAAAAAAAAAATACTATGTAGATGCATAACAAAAATTCCGTAAATTTGCCATCATTATTATTCATTAAATGCTCAAAAATAACTATTAATCTTCAAATTAAATTAAAAACATAAAATACATTGAAAATATATTTATTATTTTATTTTTCTGGATTTAACTTCAATTCAATTTGCTTTGAATATGGGAGGGCTTCATGAAAAAACAAAACAATTACGTTTATTTCCAAGTACTTTACTTTCATAATAGACCAAAAAGTTGAATTTCTTATCTGTTTCAATCGGGAAAAAATGTAGTTTATATATTACTTTTTCAATAACTTTTCTTGTTTATAGAATTTTTTTCGCTTATAGTTCCTATCAATCATTTTTGTTGGAATAGAAAGTCTATCTTCAGAAATTAAAGTAATCTTATTTGGATTGACCAGGCACATCGACGTTCTTTCTTGATATATTTCGAAGTAAATGACAAATTTTAAAAGAAATACAAATTAATACGTAAACCAACGTATCTTTGCTCACATTTAGGAAACGAAAAGGTACATTTTAAAATAATTTAAATTTGAAATACATAAAATGAGAGAGAAATATAACATATATAATTATAATAGCTGCATAATTTTCAATTAAGTATTAATGTATATATATATTTATTTAAAAACAGGAAATTTATATTTAAAATATGTACATATACAAAAAAGAAAGAAATATTTTGAGATTTTTGGTATTTGTTTACATATTTTTTTAAACTATTCTAATTTTTTTTTTTTTTAATTTGCTTTTATAATAGATGGAGCTCTCTGATTTTCTTGACCGCGTGTATCGGGGATCAATTAATTCTTGTAATAAGCAATTGTAATAAAAAGTTTCAAGTTTATCTTTCATTTCTTCTATCTCCAGAATACATCATCCCTAAAAATCTTTTCTATTTTGTGCCCTTTTGACGTCCATAGTACAGACAGGCAAAACGTTTTTTCTGTTATATGCAACTGCCCTTGCACTTGATAAAAATACTTATGTCTTTTGTTGATGTTATACTAATTTATTTTTTCTTAGTTAAATTCCAAAATTTGAATTTTCTATTTAAAGTTGCTTCTTCTGGAGTAAGATCTTTGGAGGAAAAAGGACATTTTATTTCTACTATTCCATCATTGTCAATTAAACCGTCTGGTGTTGCACTCTTTGACTTTCTCCCTTCTTACTGAAGTTAATAAATTATTGTAGAACTTATTTATTCGTATCTGTAGCTCATTTTTAGCAACCATGTCAAGAAAGAGCAGATTCAACTGTCTTGAGCAAAAGAAACGAGGGTCTGTCTTTCTACACGATGAGAAAGCATACCCTTGTAGTTTCTCAGAACGCGGCTTTGGGATAGTTGTGATACCAAGGAATTCTTCCCTCTTTCGAGCTCTTGAATTCCTTCTGATCATGTTTCCTTTCGGGTAGTTGTGGGGAAATGCCGGTTTGTGTCAGACAGTCGTGAAATTCGTAAGTGTGAAAAATTTGAGTGGCGAGAACTAACGAAAATTACTATGTTGATTCTTTTCTTTCGGGAGGGAAAACACAATTTTGTTTTCATTTCAGCAGAGTATTTTTCATATTTAGATGATTCTCTAATTAAAAGAATTTTTTTATGGATGAGTAAATGGAAATGGAGCAAAATTGGATGATTCTGAAAAATTTGGAAATTATACCGATTGCTATGATGAATCTTTAAATCGATGGTATTTTTCTTGAAGACTATACAAATATTACTTTTAATTTTAATTAAATTTAATCAAAGAATTTAAAATTAAATTTAAATCAAAATGGATTGGAAAGGTAGATAACTTATAATTAAAATTTTTTAGAGTTATTCTATTATTGGGTAGATTAATGAAGACAATATACAAGACTAATGATCATTTGAATGATTAATTAATTAAAACTCTTGTTTTGTGAAAGATAATGTAAAGTAGCCGATTTTATAAAATGGTTGTAAAATAAATTTATCAAAAATGACTAGAATATTGTGATAAATTTAAGATTTTATTAATAAAAAATATGATAAATTTTGAGCAAAAGTATTGTAGAATATGAAAACTGCAAAAATTACTTTCAGAAATCATTTTTAAAGTTTACTTTTCAAAAATAAATTCTTCCAGAAAGCTATAGATGTTATTATTATAAAATTTGTTGGAAGTGCGATATTTAAACAACATATTCTACAAAGAAGCAAGAGAGGATTTGAGTTTCAGTACACTAAAACTGCGTGAAATGACTTACCGCATACGTTTTTATAAATACTAGAATATATTTTGTACTTATAAATAAAGATTTAATTTTAGCGTATTGATTTCATACTTGAATTTATAAAAAAGATATTTGTGATAATCGGAGAGAATCTTCTACAACTTATTTGTTCAAGTGCTTCACAATTTCCTACTTTCTGAGATTAATAACAATCAATTAAAGGGACATTCTTCCCAAAATTTTGAATTCTATAAGGCTAATGAACACATTTATTACTGTCCCAAATACCATCGAAGCCCTCACGCATTCCGAAAGCATTTACTTGCCAAGCAATCTTATCTGCCTTCTATCTAAAATAACTTCAAAATCAGAAAAAAATTATTTATGTAAAAAAAACATGTAATTTATTATCTATTTACATCTATCTATTTATATACATACAATTTTATTTATTTTTCTTAATAAATAATTTCAGAATTATTTTCTGAATTTGTCATGATGAAATCTTCAATAGAAAGTGACCTTCTCAATTTGTATAGGGGGAAAGAAGTGTTCCCTTATGCCTCGGAAGCCCCTTTGCTTGAAAGGAAGTTGTCGGAATCAAAAGGTTGTCGGATCCAAAATAGAGAACGCCCGCAGCGTTTATTAGGCACGAGGGAAGGGATCACACACATTAGCTTCTGGAATTGTGAAAAACCCAAATTCGAAACTGTTTCGATAGAGGAGGAGCTTGTTGACTGAAGTAAGGAAGTGATTGGATTGGTTCTCAAACAAACAAGTATTCATCCGCCATGTGGGCGTTACTAATTTTTAAGAAAAATTTAAGATTTATATTTATTAATGGTGTTTGATGCTTAAAATTTATTTTTCTTTCGTAAGTTATTAATTTTTTAATCATATTTTCAAAATACTGAGACAGTTTAAAAATTGTTAAAACAATTTTAAAATTGAATTTTAAATAAAACAACATTTTTATTTTTGAGAGCAATCGAAATTTACAAAAAGTGAAGGTCTAGTCATAATAGAGCTAGTGAAATATATTTTGAAATTTCTCCATAGACAATACAGCTCATTTTCAGTATGGCCCGGAATGAGGCATAAATCTAATTTTATTATTGCAAGAGATATGTCTACTGATTTCTTATATATTAGAAAAATATTTTCCAGGCATTTGCTACTGATACTTTGAAGAGTTTTAAAAGGAAGTGTCCTCCCCTCCCGATCTTTGTCATTCAGCCACTTAGATCCCATAAATTTCTGCGATTTTAAGAAATTACGGAAATGATATTTAATTTAGTTTTCTTTACAGATGGTAGCAAAATGAACAATAAGTCTGCCCTGACATTTATTATATTTGAAGGTCATTTCGTTCAGCTATTTTTACAATGGAATATCGCTGTAAAATGAGATCAAGAAAACAAAGCAATTATATTGAAGTAAAATATGTCGTATTTAAAAATACATGAACGTATACTTTTTGAAGTTAAAATTATACATATAAAATTATCAATTTAACAATAATTAAATAATAATATCTCTAATACACATTACTTTTATTTAAAAATTATTGTTTTCAAAAATGTGGCTACAATCAAACATATTCTTGTTTAAATATTCTCTTAAGTGAATGGAAGTAGTTAAAATTATTGACATTAATTGTATCTTATGTTAATATCAATTAGCATTTTATCTCATCAATCAGTAATTAATCAAAATAAAAATGTGTTACACAATGTGAAATGTAAAAAAAAAAAACTTCCCCTCTACAATTTGAAACAGCTTTTGGTTATTATTTTCTATTATAAAATAAAAAAATATACATATTATGTTGTTTTTGAAAATTGCTTAGGAATACTTTAAGCAGAAAAAGCTTTTCGCTTTTTATTAATGATAATCATGGAAAGCAATGCAACCGAAGTGCATTTTCACATACTTTATTTACCTTATTAATAAAGTATTTGTATAATATGTGTATATAAAGTATCTTAGAATCTATCAATAATTGATTTGGTGTATTTTAAAGGTACCAGTGAATTCTTATTTTTTATTTTTGCATATTTTAATTTTTATTTTAGTTTTAATAGATGCACCAATCAACACATTTTATTAAATATATTTGATTTAATCATTATATTACCTAGCAGTATTTTACAGGTATTCTATTACAGTAATGCCTAGTTTTTAAATGTTTTACTCGAAGCAGTCTTAACTATGATTCTAGAAAAAGGAATTGAGTTACTATTTACTTGTAATTTTTCAACCAAGTGCCACTTCTTTGGTGTGTTTCAACATTTATAATATGCATGAAGTTCAATTTTGGGACTTTCATGACTATATTTGATGTATTATTATAGTATGGTTAATTAATTACAGGAATTTGAAAACACAAAACGTTATGTAATTATTTATTGTTAATACATATATTTGTGTACTTCATATATAAGATTCATACCTAATGTTATAATGCCACTGCAACTAATTTCAATATAACTTATGGATATCGGTATATTATTATAGAAATTGGATAATTTTGAACACATAGTTTTTTTAAATTTTTGAATCTAATTAAATGTCTATATAATTAAAATTAATTTTAGTTGAAAAACAAAAACTTTTAAATTATATAAAAGCCAGCCAAGCAATTAAATAGTGTTTGATAAGAGATGCCAGTAATGAATGACACCAAAAGTGATTTCAAATACTTCACATTAAAAAAGTAACAATAATAATTATAAATCAGAAAGCAATTACTGAAATATAAAATCATAAATGCAAAAACCGATAATTATTTTATGAACATAATAAGCTTATCTAATATCTTTTTACCAAATATTACTTTTATTGTATTTTTATGATGTACTGTTCTTATAAAAACTACCTTTTTCAAAATAAAACTAGAAGACATATGATGATTAAAAGCCTTTCTTTTCACCATAATTTAATTATATATAATGCTATATTGAATAAGAAATTGTTTTAATTAAGTATAGAAGGCCATAAAATTAAAATATATAGCAATAAATCCATTATTTCAAGAATGATATTGATAAAACCGCAATGCATAGATATGTCGCCGTTTCTAATTAATTTATAATGTGATTATCTTTGATAATAATATTTTTTGCAGTTTCTTTTCATGATGAATCTCACCGAAATTTTGAGCCGAAAGATTAGGAGAAATTTTCTTATTTTTTATACATGACGCGATTAAAAATTACCTTTACTTGCTTGTCGATCTATCAGAAATTTTCTAAAATATTCTAAAGGAAACAAAATATATAATTTTACACATTTGATTGATTGATTCCAAGAAAAGTGAAAATGTTGCCAATACAAAATCACACGTAGTGAAATTTTATTTTTGACAATTTTTATTTATCATCTACAATTGCAGGATAATAACACCTTTCTCTCATTTATAGAAAATATGATAATTATAAATCGATTCTACCTTAGTTTAGTTTATAAATTTTACAATTATAGAACTAATTTGATATTCATCATGTCTCAAAATTTTGAAGTAATTTAATGGATTGAATACAGTCTTTAAACTTGCAAATAAAATTATTGGGTAAGTAGCTGTATAGGTTTTAATTTTATTAAATCTAATTAATACTAATATTTTTGATACTACTAAAAAAGTTATTTATAAAATAATTTGCTTATTGTTGGAGTGATAAAAGCATTTTATATTGCAGTACAGTAAAAAAATATTTTGTAAATAATGGAATAATTTTTCATTCTGATACATTTTGTATTAAGTTAACGATCTCTTAATGGATCAAAGTACATATCTAAAATAAACATTTCTAACAATAATACGAATGATTAATAATTTTATTTTTCAAAATGAGTTAATTTTTAAATAGAAAAATAAATGTTTAGTATGTATTAATAAATGAAGCTCAGTGACTTTATGTTTAATATTAATGAGAACATTATATTCAATAAAAGAGTTTCATAATTTGAAAATAATGTTTAATGGTAGTGACAAAAACTGTCTACTCCTATCTGGCTTTCTAATTATTTTATTACTCTTACATTTATTTATTTTATGCATTATAAACTATTCTAAATTATCTGGGGAAATTACTGCATAAGATTATTTGATAGTTGTTTATAGCAGTAACTTTAAGAAATTAATTAATTTTCTTTAATTTTTATCACATGACACTCCAAAATATGTGTTCTGCATAACTTTACCTTTTATTTATTTCAAATTCATTTTATGTATACTAAAATATATCTGAAAAATTTTCTGGTTTTCTTACGCACTAGTGTTATTTTTGCTCAATCTTATTTTGACTAATTAATTTCTTTGTTTTCATAGGCATTTGAATTTATGTGAAAAATGTAGGCAAATTTGTAAATGGCAGGTTGCGTGTTCACCGTGTTTACTTCTTAACAGAATCTGACAATTTTATTTTCTGACGTAACAAGTAAGCTTGCGTGAACTCTATAGGGAGATCCTTAAAAATCTGTGATAGTTTTACTTAAATTTATTTTATCAATAAAATAGGTTTCCAAAAGTCTGAGGAAGTCAAAAAATTATAAATTTCAATGCAAAAATGTTTATATGACTGTGTTTAGAAATAAAAATATCTTTAAATATGCTGATGTAAAATTAGAATTCATAATTTAATTGCAATCATAAAATTTTCTTAAAAGATATAAATATTATTTAGATTTCATAATTAAACAAATGCAATAAAAAATAAAAAAATTAGCATGCATATTTAGTTCACCAAAAAACCAAATTAATAATAGTATATGAATCACCGAACTAATAGAATTTTGAGTGAATAAATAAAAAATAATTCATATAAATCTCCTTATTGAATGAGAAAAAGTCATATAAATAAGCATTTTATAATAATTTTAAAGGAGTTTTTGAGAAAAGTATAATTTTATTAACTTGTTTTATCTATACTACGATGCATTGTAAAATTTAAAAAATTTTTACCACTAGAATATTCTTTAATCACAAAGAGCGTACAGTTTATAACTTAAAAAAGATTTAATGTGAAAAAATATCAAACTTAGCAACCGATGAAGATAATTTATAAGTAAATAAGTATCATTAACGTAAACATCATTCTCTAAATTAACAAGTTTTTCTTGAGGATATAGCCTTAAAATAAAAAGAAAAAGTACTGGTTGATCTATTAAACTTTCTGGAGACAAGAAAGGAACAGACTTTTAAGAAAATGACTTTTTTGCATAATTCTTTGTCAAATTAATTTAATACATGTAAATATTTCTTTTCTAAGATAAATTTAATATTAATATTTTTCTATTAAAAATTATATATACCATTTTTAATGAAATTTTTAATTTCTTTTTTTAACACTTTTTTCACTTTTTTTAATTTCTCAAATATATAAGAAATATTTTTGCAACAACTGAGTTAAAATATCTTTAATCTTCGTGAATAATTTTCTTCATAAGTATAGTTACTCTAATTAATTAATTTTATTTAATTAAATTTTATTTTTGGTAGATTTGTTTCAAAATAAAGTTTTAAATCACTAGTTGTTATTTTTATTATTATAATCTGCTACGTCATCGGCTTAATATAATAATTTTCCTCAATGTAGTATTACTTTTTCTATCAACGTTCAATATAATTATTTATTTTTAGTGATTCTAGTGATATCTAACACTATGAACACTTTAAGAGTTATAAAGTAGTACATATAAAATATAATTTAATTTTTAAATAATAGCATTTTAAATAGAACATTCAAATTATATAAAAAATTCTAATCTTTTCCGAAGATTGAGCAAAGGATGATATCTTTAAAAATAGTTTAACAGTAAAATAAATATTTTCAGTAATGTGCAAGTAACATAAGCAACAGTATTTTCTTAATACATGCTTTTGTTTTTCATGTTAAAATTTCCTAATTAACTTAGCTGTATGTTAACATTTTATTCCTTTCTGGTTCAAGTTTTAAATACTTTCTGGTTCAAGAAAGTAATTTTGCTACATTGCAATATTTATTTTGATAAATGCTATTGTTATTTATTAATGATGTACATAGGTAAATATAAGGGTAACATTTTTATGAGAATATTCAATAGCCAATTTGTTTTAAATATATTTGGCAATATTAGATATGTTTTATCAAACTCAAATAGAATCAAATTTAATGTAAATTCATAATATTATAATAAATGTAATATTGATATGCCAATGTTGTTGTCGTATGCCAGCCAGGTTGGCAATATGGGGTGCACTGCTTCACTTTTCCAACTGAACCATATTTGGTGTGGAGTCCGACTTCCTCGGCACACACATGTCATAGGTACCCATTTATAGGGTAGGCAACCATTCACACACAAAGAAAGGACAAAGACAAGAAAGAGAGAGAGAGAAAGTACATCCATACCCGAGCCAGGATTCGAAACCAGGTCCCACCCATGTGTTGTCAGGTATGCTAACCACTAGACTGATAAGCCAATAGTAGTATTATATGAATTACCATATAAAATTAACCAAGTAGTAAATCTGTTATCGTTACAAAATATATTTTACTTTAAAAATTATCTTTTGGAATTATTATAATATTTTTCAGAAATTTGACAATTTGTAGGCAATAAAATATTAAAAGAAATGCATTTAACTATTATTTTTTCTAAGAAAGAATTATGACTATTTAATTATGGAAAATCACGTGTTACTGATTTTATAATTAATGATTTTGAGTTTAAGTATTTATCTTTTAATTATGGATATTATATAAGTTGTCACTTAAAAATATATTACTTCAAAATGTTGATAAAGTATTCTCAGATATTTATGAGCATTTTTATTTCACTTAATGTTTCATTTTATTTTTTATGTATTATTAGAAATATATTTTATTCAACATTTTAAAATATTGTAAAGAAAAAAAATGTATAGTTTTGAACACACTATCTCTATAATTATTCTTTATAATTTATAATATATATTCTTTATAATTTATAATATATATTCTTTATAATTTATAATATATATTCTTTATAATTTATAATATATATTCTTTATAATTTATAATATTATCTTTATAATTTTCTCCTATAATTAATTAAAATTTTTGCATATTATATAAGAAAAACAATGATATATTTTAAGCGTATTACATGTAAAATAAAATAAAATAATACCCTTGTTTTCAACTTTAAAAGTAAATCAGGCTGAGGTAATTTTTATTTAATCAAAATCATGATACGTTACAAATTGTTCTTATTTATTTTCAGCATTTCATTGTATTCATGATGTTAGAAACTCAGAGGAAATCATAGAATTCCTTCGAGCTTCTAGATGTTTCCATTTCGATAAAAGTACAATTCATGCAGATAAGGTCTTACCAGATTATCTTTACTCAAAGTACAATTCCAAGCAGAGGAGGCTCTTCATTTTAACCACACGAAGTCAACTGAATGTATGAAAGCTCGAAATGAGGAATTTAACATGTAAGATAGAGGAGAAAGCCTCGGAAAGATAATATTATGTAAAAGATATATTTGAAAAATATATTGACTATTTTACTTGATATGTATACCAAGGGGATTCAAATGTTGTATTTATTTACTCATCCTGGATTAAAAAAATACATATGTTATTATATATCTGGATAGATATATTTAGGATGTAGAATAAAAAATTAAAAACTAATCGCATAAGCATTTCAGTTAATGTTTTTAGCACCTACCACAAATTGTGAAAAAATATTTATGTAGCAATAGCTCATCTGTAACCAAAAATGTATGAAAGTATGTTTGCTTAAAATAACATTTGAAGTTCTTTAGTTGTATAGCTTATAGGTAAGTTGATTGTTATGTTTACAATTAAATTTTCAGCATGTGGATATTCTTACTAATTGGGAACTAGATGTTCCTTTCTTATGAATGATGAAAAATGTTTAACATGATTTTATCCTATACTGAATATTAAATAAATAACTTTTGTTCAATATCATAATGTGCTGAACACAAATGAGTAAAAATTAAATTTTCTTGTGGTTGGCA
>JAPDSC010108057.1:61611-74299 GCA_026290005.1 Latrodectus geometricus
TACTAAATTATAATAAGTTAAAGTGTATAATTTAGACACTTAGTACAATAATACATATAAGACTAAACTGTTAAATACTTATATTAATGATAATTATCTTCTAAACAAGTTTATTAAAAAATCATATTTTTAAAGAAAATATTATTTTTTCTTTAGTAAAATAATATGTACATAATATGATAGATATTATATATTAATATATTCATCATAAATATGTTCATTGATTATAAGCAATACATAGTTTACTAAGAAGGAATTTTTGCATCTAAATTGATATAGAAATATTGTTAATTGAAATTTAACCTACCTGTGGTAAGCTGTTTATATTTAATTATTATTTAACAAAAGGACTTTATTCTGCATAATTAATGATACACCTAAATAAAGTATTGTAAACGCACACATATGAATAATTAACATGATCATATTATCAAAAATTTAAATAAGATTAAAGAGATTTGCAAAACAAACTCAATCAAAATCCTAAGCTATGAATGTATTAATAAACGATTATTTAAACTGAAGTTGTCACTATTTTAAAATGGATGTCGATATAATGCCATCATTTTTTTTTTTTGGAAATTTAGGATGTTTATAAGTATTTCCTTCTCAAATAAATAACCAGATTGACATAGCCTTGTGGTAAGACATTAATATTTTGTGTAGAAATTACCAGATTCATCATTCTAACCATTGTTTAATAATTCGAAATCAACAGAAGTTGATTATATTTACAGAATTATTAAATGAATGTTTTGAATGTTCCAATTTTTTTCCTTATGATTCATAAATACGATCTTTTACGAAGTGGAGATATGATGAATGTACAATTTCTTTACAAAGGCCTTCATATGATAGTTTACTCACATTTTATTTCAAAATATTACTAAATATTGAAAAAATACACAACATGTTTTTACTATTAAATTCAAATTTTGATTATGTACCCCACTAATTAATTCCATAATTTGGATCTCAACAATTTTCTACCCTTACTTTAAAAACTTGAGTAATAATAATAATGTAAGCAATTGGATAAATTTTTGTCATGAAAGAATTATAAAAAAATGTAACAAATATTCTATTTATTCTTATATAACACAAAATAAAAATCATTTATATAAATAAAGACTAATGAACTCATTATAAAGAAATACATTCGAAATCCATTACATACAACACGGTAATGAAATTACTTTTACTTTAAAATGGTAACTTTAAAGTAAAATTTGTTCTACTTTTACTATATCCTCATACAGAATAATGTTAAATCTTATTTTATTAAAATTTAAATAAGTCTAAAGAAGATTTATTTAAACTAATCTTACAAAAAATATTGAATAGCAATTTGCCTTAGTATATGGTTCACAATGATAGTTATCAGTTAACTATTTTTATAACTCTAATCAAAAACACTATATTTTAAATTTCTCTCAAATTTATATTTATAATTACTTATTTCAAAGCAAAAAAATAATAAAAAAATTTATGCATTGAAAGATGTTATTAAATATATATATAAAATGTAAAATTAACTCACATGTATAGAAATTAAAAAATGAACTTTTTGGTTAGTTAATGGAATATTTTTTATATAATTTATAACGATATGTATTCAAAAAGGAATAAAATGTATCTTCTTTCATTTAGGAATTATAGCAAATGAATAGGAAAAGTGGTGTATTTTGAAAACTTTTATGCTGCGGTATAAATATTTTTTGATTTTTCACATTCGTCCTCTAACTTCAGGGATTCCACATCAGTGATATTCAACGTTCTGAACCCACTACACTTTATAAGTAGGCTTGTTGTTGGTCAGAATCCATTGCTTTAATTAGGAGGCATTTTCCTCCATTCTCAAGATGCACGTTGGTTATGAAGTCAGAGAGCATACCTTAACCAAATCTGGCTTATTGGCTCTCTAGTACTAGTTTCGGGCATGGGTAAATCTCATTACCGTTTACAATGGGACTGAATCAGGGAGCATAAGAATCTCTTGACAGGTGCACTGGGAGATAGCTATGAATGTTATAAGCTTCAGTAGAAACTACTGCATCGTACCTGCTTAATGCAGATGATTAAGTGGAGGAAGCCAAATCAGACTCCTCGGTTACACTTCATTACAAAACACATGCCTCTCTATAATGAAATTCTTCGTATTTGTGACCTGCATGAATGGTAATTTGCATTTGTAACAGACATCACAAATACAGGATGGGATTGAGAACTCTTACTTATAATTTCCGTAACTTTTTAAAGTAGATAAAGTCATTTACATTAAAAATTTGTAAAAAACTATTTCCCGTATATATTTTCATTGTGCTATTGAAAATTGATTTATCAATATGAGATATAAGATTAATTTTTGAAGTGTAAAATAGTCTTAAAATAATTAAAATATTTATAAAAATTAATTTCAATTGGAATGATAGAAATACCTACATAAGTAGTTAACGCAATAAGTTTAAAAATTGTGCCAACGTTCATTATAGGAAATATAGCATTAAATAACATCAAAATTTATAATTGTTTCTGAAAAAAGATTGAAAATTTAGTCACTATCATACTACATTGATATAGTTTGCTGAATTACATTTTAGGAATAATTTTCAATAGTTTATACTATGTATGTTACCATAAATATTTTTATAATCCTGAAAAAAAAAAGAAAAAAGAAAATGATTTATACATTTTCTATATATACGCCTTTTCACGCAAAAAAATGAGGATAATTCTGAAAATACAGGAAGCCTTTATTTGTGATAAAATTTATCATATGAAAGAGGAAGTAATGAAGTGAACAAATAGAAAAATTTTATTCTAAAATTCATAAATTATTCTAATACTTTCGTATAAAATATTTTTACACAGTGGAAATTGTTTCAAAGAATAAATACTGAATCAATATAAAATATTTTGGTATTATGATTATGCATCATGATAAAATGATGTCATAATGCTTATGTGTGGGAAAAGTTGTCATTAACAATACAAGTCTTAAATAAAACTTTTACAAGTTTAACCTTTTAGAAATCTCCTAGTATGTGAAATATCATTTAAAATTATGATTATGAGTTTTTTCGTAAATTTCAAACAATTTTAAAAATGAGCTGCTTAAAAATAAAAGTAATATTTTTTATAGAGAACAATTTACAGTCCAATTGATATAAGTATTTTTGAAGTCTTTTATAATACAAATTAGTTAAATTATAGCATTATGGAAATAATAAAATTATCTCAATATATATATTATTTTCAATTATCAAATATATAGCTAATCTCAAATTTATTGCATATTTTAGTTAATATTTTTTCATACATTTAAGAAATTCTAAAAAAAAAAAAAAAAAAAAAAAAAAAAAAAAAAAAAAAAAAAAAAAACTTGAACAAAACAAGAATTTTGAAAAATGTATAAAATGGAAAAAATATTAAAATTTTCCTGTTTCCGTAAATAATGCATCCAAAAACAATTTAAATACTTATAAAAAACAAAATTTAGAAATAAAACAATATTGCAAATATTTAGTTGGAACTAATTAATTTTATCAGCATAAATTTCCGAATGGGGAAATTCTGAATACTGTAGCTATATTAGATTCTCACTTTTAGTTCATAAATAAGGTTAATAAATACTTCAATCATTTTAAGATCTTAGTTAACGATAAATAATATTCTATTTCGGGATAAAATTTTATAACATTAATCTTTCCTCTGCTTTTAAAACATGTATTTCATTGATTAAGCCTCCAAAAATAACTTTATTTTTTACAGCTATGAGTTAGAATTTCTGATAAATGATAGCAATTAGAGAAATTCAAGTATAATATTTTATTAAAGTTTGGGAGGGAAAACAAATTGCAAGAAACGTTTTAAGTAATAAAAGTTTTATTTCAATACCTAAATGCTACAAAAATACTTTTAAATATGTAGTTCATAGAAGTTTTTTCAATATGGCTTATTCCCAATCATAATAAAGAAAATCCAATTTACGCCAAATTAATACATGAATTAATTTTAATTCTAATATAATTTTCAAATGATTATCTTGTTATAAAAGAAAGAAAATGTAAACACATTCAACAAAATTTCAATTAAAATTAATAAAATTTGGTATTTTCGCATAAAAATTATCATTGATTAAATTATGTATCTACGTATTAAAAAAACTTCCCAAATTAAATTACTTTGCATAATATTTTTATTTGTAGTACAAAAACGTAATAAATATTTTTGTTTGCAGTACAAAAATGTTATGTGGCAAGAAATGTCGGAGATATATATGAAAACAATTTATTTTCCCATTCCCTTGTTTTTTTATCACAAATCAAAATTTGCTAAAATAATTTGCATAATGTACTTTTCAAATCTCCAAAACAAGGGCTTTAAAATGACAAAAATGATGTCTTGGTATAGTAAATTTGCCATGTGATGCTAAGCAAAGCCACATAGTTTTCCATCTAGTGGAAACTATGGAACCTCTGCCCCGAAAAAATTATTCTACCTCAAAAAAAGGAACGAAATTGGGAAAAAAAAAGTAATTTTCAAAGTTGTAAAAATTTTTTTGATTTAGTATATTAAAACACTTTGTAAATATTTATTGAAAGGAAAGAACATTTAAAACATGTAATTGTTTCTTCGCTATTCTACACTATGAAGTCACATAGCTTGAGTGTTAGAGAAATGATTCTTTTTTATGCAAATCACAACACTAAATGTTGCAAAGTGGTATGGTATAAAAATTTCTAATGAAAAGATTTGGAGTTTAAAACCCGAAGGTTTCATCATTGAACTGATTACTTTTATAAACAAAGTTGACAATACATAGATCGCAAAAAATAGAATTAATTATCGGACTCAAAGTTCTAATTTATTGCAGTATACAAATGCGTTAGTAATATCAGGCCTTTTCATATGAATCAGTTCTAAAAGAGACATCTTTTTTTCTTGATATTGTAGTTTGTTGATGATCATGGTCATGGATTATTTTCCAAAACTGGGTAAAGTAGATGGTTTCACAGCATAGCTAATTCTAACGAAACGCACAATCAGCAACAAGTAAGATTGTAACAATAACCTTTCGCTCCAACCAGAAAACATTTTCAGTGAACCATCCGGTCATAAAAATAAACAATCTGCATCAATTCTTGATCTTAATCCTGCAGACCAGCTGATATTGGACGGTTAGTTCAATCAAATGAAATATTGATATATGTCTTCTCATATTCAAAAAGTAATGAAAGAGGGAGTCAGTCAGCAATATCTCTTCTTTCAAAGTCAGGTTAAGAAACTTCTAAGGGTATTTTGTTCATGTCAACCAACGCCTCATTTATTTTTACTGGTCAGAGAAATAGAGCTAGATGCAACTTTGTCAGGAATCAGATCCATCCAACATTCTTAGAAGATATAGTGTGAAGGAATTTGACATTATTTTCATTGAATCGGATGTACCAATTATAAAACACCCATTACTAGATGCTATCAAATACTGTACCTTTTTGGATATTTTTCCACATTCAACATAAAACGCCCTTTACTATTAACATTTAACGTGCAGAAAATTGGCAAACAGAAAATTCATCAGACCAATACCTAACGATCGTAAGTTAAACAGTAGACTGTTCACAATTTGCAGATATATACCTTATTTTGAGAAGCTAACACTGCCATGAAATCCAAACGTTGAACTGATTTCAGGCGCAAAAAAGTGATGTTCCAAAATAATTCAAGAATATATGTGCCATTAAAATTTCAGTAAAGTAATTCAAGAAATTCATCATCTGGATTCTATGCAGATTCGAATGGTATATTTTCCCACATTTATTATATAGCTCCATTATAGCTCCTTCGGACGTCTACCTTTTGTGGTTGCTTGCAATATGACATTATAAATAATTTTTTCCTTACCTCAGGCTGTTTTCGAGTTAGGCAGTTTCCTAACAGTTTGGGTCTTTAGTAGTTTATATCAGAGTTGCGCATGTTTATTTCACTACAATTAAGCTTCAAATTTATAAAGGGAACAGTAGTCATTCTGAAATTACGAAGTTGTTAATGTACTTTATTTGACATGCTTCGTATATATATTTATATGTACACATAGTTTATATTTGTGATTTAATTGAATTCTACTAAATAGAAATCAATAACTGAAAATCATATTTCAAATTTTGTTCAATTTAAAAATCATAATTTAATTTTCTCAGTTTTTTTTTAAATCTTTCAAGACAATAAATGCTTAAAAACAAAATTTAATTTCCCTAGATGATTAAATTATTCAAGGTAAAAACTGTTTATAAAGCATTTAAATTTGAAGAAATCATAAGTTTTCAGGAGTCTCATATGTCAAACGTAGATATACATATGAAATATTTTTTGTTCTGTTGTTGTCTTAGAAAAATATCTTCAAGAACAGAATAAAGAATATTGAAAATATATAAAATTAAACAAAGGAATGAAAATTTTAGAATTAATGCCTGAAATTTATCAACTAGCTTGAAATTATGCCTTGCAATCTCACCTAAAATAAATTGACTGTAAAATATTAATGTAGAAAACTCATTATTTTAAGCAAAACTCTCTTTTAAAGAAGTTTTAAAGAATTAATTATTTTCCATAAATTGAAAGTGTTCATAAAACTAAGATATTTGAAAAAAATATTTATTGAATTTGATTTTCAAATGCTTAGTTTTACTTTTTTTTAGTTAAATGAAATATTTTTATTTCTTTAACTTTAGTGGGTAAATTTTATCATTTTTAATTTGATTATTTTGAAGCAATCATAATTTGAAAATTAATTTCATTATTTTCGCTTTTCTTTTCTTTTGTACTAATTTATATTATTAATATTAAATGTGTGCAGTAATTATAATAAATTTTTTAAGATGACGATTTTTTTTATTTAAAGCAAATTGAGTTAATGAAGTTATCTCTTTTGTTTTTAAAATGTAGAAGTTTACATTTTATTCACGAAAAGTATTCATCTTAAGAATTTATGAGCTGACAAGCATTTTTTTGAAACTTTGTCTTTTATCTTTTTAATTTTGATGACTTCCAAATATTACTGTATATTTTTTGATAACCAGAAACTTAAAATTACTTATAAGACACTTTTATGAATTTTATTTTTAAGATTCAAAAGTAAACTTCTATTTTTACTTATTTTCTTAATTAACATTAAAGAAATTTGAGTAAATTAAATTGTTTTAATTTTTTTCCTCAAATTTAATTTCCTTCGAAGACATTTTTGAATTTTAAAAGTTTATTGTTTTATTTTTTTTTTGTATAAGATACATAGAAATATACATTTAATTAAATGCTACTATTTAATACAAAAATCAATTATCAACAGAATATTCTTTATTTTCAAATGTCATTAGATTGAAAATATGTTTTAAATTTTTTGTTGTATTAAATACTATATCTGATATTTTATCTTCTGAATTAAACTAGTTAATAGTTTTATTATAATATATTGTTAACACATTAATAGTTACTTAATGTAAAAAATAGTTTTAACTTGCTTTTTTAAATTGTAAAATTATGACGTATATTACATAATGACTAATAATAGTGAATGTATTTTTAACCAGAAAAATATAATAATTGTAAATGTTTAAATGCAGTACTTTTTCATAAAGACATATATGTGTGATATATAAAAGATATTAGCTATGCTGGTTGTAGACACACCAGGGAACATTTCTAAATTTAGCTCAAATAGAGATATACAAGTTTGATTGGAAGCTTTTGTAAAATTAAAATGGGTAAAAAATTACCTCTGGAAATTAATACATAAAAAATTAAATATGCTAAAATGATTAAAAAATACAGATGAGATTAAAATTGACTTTAAGGTTAGGTTACTGAAATAAGACAAATCATAACACTTAGTTCCATAAAATTATTGGTAAATTTATTTTTCGTAAAACTTAAAATTTATAAAATTTTCATAAAATTGTAATGGTTATAAAGGTATAGTTAAAATGCTGCTAGTGACTAAAAATTGTATTTAAATATAAAGATTTTATACATTACAGTGCTCTCAAAATAGTGAAGAAGATTTTACATTAAAATAATAATTACAGAAATTATGTATATAATTCAAGAATAATAAGAACTCAAAAAATATTTAAGATCAGCAAATTTTAGAAGGCCTAATTGTGTTACAGTTTACGATTATACAACTCCAATTTTGTAATTCGGGGTCAACAAAATTTGTCTAATTCCATTTCAACGTTATAGAAATTTAAATAAAAATGAAATTTGTTGGCCTAAAATTTACAAATAATGCTATTAGGTATAGATAAATATTAGATGATCATATTTAAATTTGATAAATATTTTTCTTTATTAAAATTAATATACGTTATAGTGATACGATTTCGTTGATAAGAATATTTATCATTGCGAAATTAAAAAAAAAAAGACACTGCATTTGATAATGAGCATATACATTTATCTGACTCTTTAGATACAATTAAAATATGATATAAATTAAAGAAATGTAAACATTATTATTTTATATTCACTAAAAATAAAGTTATAGTAGTAATGAGAATAATCATGCTTGTGTTTCTCATTGATTTAATTTAATTGAGTCACAAATCATCAACACAAACATTTTTAAATTGGATTCAAACATATAATGTTACGCGTGTCTTAGTTCTATAACAGATAACTTCAATGTATGCCTTTAATAATGCAAGGACTTGTAATAAATTATTTTTATTTATACCAATTTTAAAGTCATATAATAATTTCATTTTCACCAACAAAATATTTTTAAAAACCCACTTAATTAATAAGTAGATTTTATTTTTTTCGAGTAAAATAATAGTAATTTGCAATAAATGAAAGCTTTGTGAAAATAATAACTTTCATAGTAAAATGTAATTGAATAAAACTACATTTTGAAGAAAAAATTGCCTAATAACGTATTTTTATTTTTATAAAGATAATTTTTAAATTGCTTTTAAGCAATTGCTATCGTCAAATTTGTTTTCAATAATTAGAAGCAAATTAAATTTCATTAGAGTTACTATAAAGACTTCTGAAAATAAGAATATTTTTATCAGTGTTACATTTTACAGAATCCACAATATAGAATATAGAAGAAAGGAAGTTCCGTTTCTTGTAAGTAAGTAAGCATTCAAAATAACAAATACAGTTTTCATTTTATTTGCGAGGTGACATACATTTCACGGGTATTAGTCGGAAGGGGCCAAATTCTTTCTGTAAACTTCCGCACTGGAAATAAATTTATGCAACTCTGACCATTTATTCACTCTTAGATATGTGATAACTATTTTCAATAAAAATACTTGGAAGGATTTTTTATCATGCCAACATTTTATTTTGATAATATCAATGAAGAACTCGAGATTTCTCGTATGAAATTTACTAATTTATGTAAATATGAATGAAATCAGTGAAATACGTTATGTTCTATAAAGTAAAATATAATGTATTACATCAATCAGAGTTATTTAAGTTGTTTGAAAATTGCGTAATATGGTTGTACATTCAAAATTTAACAACATTTTTTGGATGAAGGGAACAGACAAGAAAAACAGAACAAGACTTTCAACATTAAGTTAACATGTATTATGCCACTTCAAACTTAGCAAAGACCTTAAAATTAAAACTCTGTAATTATTAAAGTAAGAAATTCCTACTGTTTGTAAGATATTCTTTTTAAATTTTATGTATACATAATTTTAAGCATACAAAACGCAATTGTTCTATGAGAAAATCATATTTTATTAAAGTATTTGAATTGAAAATAAATGAATTATATTTTTACATCAATGTAAATTATATCATGAATTTTTTTAAAGAAGCAATTTCAGGGCCACATTATCTTCGTATTTCTAAATAAATTTATTTTTGTCAATCTTTATTGTCAAAATAAAATTTTAAAAAATTTTATGCGTGTCACATGTTATTCAGTGCTTTCTTTGACTTATAAAAATAATTATATTGCACAAGTTATATCAAGAATTTTTCTTGTATAATAAATTTTCTTCATTAATTTGGAATTCTTAATAAACATTGTTTATTTGCTAACCACATACTTCTAGAAAATATTCTTGCTCTTAATAAAATGAGCACAAGTTACATTGTAAAGATCAGGCCTTCGCAAATGTCAGCAACAAAACGTCCCACTTGACGTAAGCATATACAGAACTTCTTCCAATGGACCACGCAGCTCAAGACTGAATAAAAAGAAGGATAAAGATGCAATTAAAGACATTCGATACATTTGCAGTGAATTCTTTTGTGAAACATGGGTAGAAGAAATCATATCTAGACGACTTCACATAAGGTTGAATGATCTGAAAGCTTGTGAAAGGGTTTATTGAGACCATTCTTGTAGAAGAGTTCAGAATCAAAAAAATTATTGTTTCGCGATCTTGAAAAGCATTCTAAACCAAAAAAAATAGCTTCCCCAGGAAAAAGAATGCTATATATGGCCGATACATCCTCCCGCAAGCCAAGAGAGAACATTTCCTGTCCACAAGCACCATGGTTCAGCATTTGTGTTGTACAACGGGGTAACAAGTGACACATATTACTGTAAAGTTACTTTCACAAAAATATTTTATAACTCCTTATAACTTGGTTTCATCCCAGTAATAACACAAATGATCTCTTCAAGTTGGGTATGGGTATTATAGTTTAGGAAGACATTATGGTGAAAGGGTGGACTAAAACAGATTTCCAAATTTATGACAGAGGGCCTATCGTTAATATAAGGGGCGCTTTTATTACCGATCTTCCAGGTGCAAATGGAGAAGTGATACAAGGTGACAACTGAACATACTCTGTTTCTATGACTGACAGTATACTCCTTCTGTTCAAAATCTTCTGGATCAGTATCATATCATTCGAACGAATCAACCAGCACATTTTTCTCATTTAAATCCCATTGAAAATGTGTATAATACTTTTTGAAAAAGCATCGCTGCACTGTTCCATATTTGGGGAGCAACCAATAGCTGAAACAGATGCTAATTGAGGAACGAGCTCTTTTGTTCCTCAAAAGCAGTTGGATAATCTGGCGTTGAGTATGGAGGGACGGTGCGAAACAGTTCTGTTTTAAGGGAAATGCATATTCCATAATAAGCGACATGTGTGCTTGTTCTTTTTTCTTTTTGAAAATCAATCATGTGCAACGAAACAATGAGTAATTCCTTCTTTTTGTTTTGCTCCATACTGTAAACAATGTATTCATTTTACTACAACCATGCTTTCGTCATCATGTAAACACAAAATCGCATTTTTTAATTTGATAACTTGCAGATGATTTCTCAAACAGTTATGAAAAAAAGCACTGTATGTTTAAATTTTATACTTTTTTGTGAATATATATATATATCTCACAACTTCAATATTTTACATATATACAATATATTGGGTGTGTTACATGATAGTAGGTTAGAAATATTTTACACAATGCATCAAAGCAGTTTTTCAGTAATTTAAAGAAAATATTTAAACTCTGTAAGATTAACTTCAATATTTTCAACCATTTGTTGGCATATTCTGAAATATCAGTAATCATTTGGTATCATTAAGAAATGGAATGTAGGATGGGTACAACATTAATATCATTTTACTAATCTGACATACATAACAATGTTGGAAACAATATCATAATTTTATTTAGTTATTTTTAGATGAAACGTGAAAAGTGTTTTAAATCATTACATGGTTCAAAATTTGAAAATTTTTAAATGAATTATATTTGAAATATATATTTATTCCAACAATACATAATCATTTTAATATTTTTTTAACAAGTAAATATAGGCTGCCTAAAATACTTATGATAAAAAATATAATTTGATGTTTGAATTTGAATATGATAAATGTACTAAGAAATTAATAAATGTACTCAGAGACAAAAATGTTGCGGCTAGTACATTTTTTAGCTTTGTACATATTGAGACAAAAAATCATAACATTTACAGAAACATAGAAAAGTTGAAAGATTGTTTAGAAAAGTCAAATATTTAATAGTTTTTCATATTATGTAAATATGAAGTTGCTTGTGAAAATGCTGTTTTTTTAACTTCACATTAGTTGTTTTAGTAAAAAAAAGTTAATAAAACACAAATGCTATATATTTGACTAGTAAGAACTTAAAAAACACTTGTGATATGTGTTTTTGCCCCGATTTTTTCAAATCAGATCTACAGCAAGTATTTAAACTTTCAGCAACATTTGATTTATGATTTAAAATTTAGTAAATTTTCATTTCTTATAATATTTGAAGACCTGTGGAGTTATGAAACATAAATTTTCAGTGTGGATGACTTTAAATAAAGGAGACAAATATAAAATGATAGCAACATTATGGTGCGAGAAAGATGCTTTTGTGTGTAAATCGCATCGATTGCTGTGCCATATTTTAAAAGGCTATGTTCGTGACCACTTTCTTAAGCTTATAAATTTCCAAAATAATTTTTATTCATTTCATATACGAATCAAAATTTATTATTGTGTATGTGTAATTTATTATACAATAAGGAGCCGTTCTTTATTATATAAGCACTAATAAACTAAATTTTTAGTACCTATCATAAATAACATTTATTTGAGATTCATTTTGTATTTTATGTTCATGCAAGTTATAAATTTTATATAAGGATATTCAAACTTTCTCTTTGTGTTTTAAATGAGTTTTATG
>JAPDSC010108057.1:74699-87145 GCA_026290005.1 Latrodectus geometricus
TACACGGTTTTTAGTTTTTTTAACTAATTAAGAAGTAAATATTAATTTTACATAGAGTGCATTTTTATTTTTACATTGTTGATTTAGGTAGGTAAAATTCATCCATTTACAACAGTTTTTTGAAAAAAGAAACATATTCATTAAATATTTCCTAATTTTTAAAACAATAAAGTTACGTTATTTGCATATCTTTAAGCATGCCTTTACACTAATGCCTTTTTTTCGTATCGATTTGAATGAAAGTTGGCTACCATGCAAGTCATTAAATGTTGCTTGACTTGCAACTTAGCTGACGTTTCCTGTGTTGTAAATTAGATTTTTGAGCTAATGAAGCGCACACAACAGATAATTTACTTTCTCTCGCCAATAGAGAAACTGAGGTAATTTATCATAATTCTCTTTCAAGCCTTGTTCTCTTTTGTGAGATCAAAATGTCTATAAATTAGTCACTCAATTTTTGCTTTTCGAGACTTTCAGGTCATTTTTCTTTTTATGAATGCTCAACATTTTGACCAAGTTAATGACTTAGTTGCGCTTTAAGTGAAAGCATTTAGAACATTGATGACTTGGTAGCAGATAAATTGAGTATAAAATTATTGATTCTGGCAGACAAACATAGAATATAAAGTAACGTTATAGTCTGTTATTATTTAATGCAAAAATAGAATGTTTCTACAGTAATCGATCACTTAGTATGAGGTTGAGTTGTTCCGTTTGTTCAAGTCAAGTTAAAGAAAGAACAATCGCTTTTGTCAATGGAAGATTATTGATTTCATATTTAAAAAATATACTTCAGCGAAGGTAATGAAGAGAAAGACTAGTTCCAGAAATGTTTAACAATATAAAAAATAGTTTTACACGTTTTGATGTTTTATAAAATAAAAAGAAATAATAGAATTAAAATTTATAAAAGTGATTATTAATTTATGATTATCACAAACATCTATTTAAAAGTAATTGATTTAAAATAATGGGATAAGAAATACTATCGAAATAAGAATAAAAAATAACAAAATTATTGTAAAGCAAAAAGTAATGAACGAATTAAATGCTTATTACCTTATTCAATTAAATTTAATGGATAAAAATATAATTAAACAAATAATTCTATGTTAAGGGCAAACATTTGTGGACTGAAGCTTCTGTACTTCGATTTAATTTAATTTTGTTTGAATGCATAATAGTTATATTTAATTCTTTACTTTTTAACCTAGTAAAATAAGAAAAAAATTTAACTTCCTCAATAATTTTTTCTCTGAACAAAACAATGTTAACTGCTTTGGATCATCTTTAAAATCTATAATATTTCAAATAATTTTGTTTGGAAACAATTTTTGTATTATTGTTTTGAAATCATTAACATCAGAAAGCAATGATTATGAATATGAGATTCAAACAATAATTCATTTTAACATTAACATACGTTTAACATACGAACATTTCCAAATATGTTCTGTTCAAGATTATATTTTCAAATTTATGTATTTTTTTTATTATACATCACCAATATATCTTAATTCATATTATTATAATTATATAATAAATTTATATAACTAATTCAAAAATTAATAATTTATCCTTGTAAAGTTATTAAATTTAAATTGTGTTTTACAAAACAGTGGAAGAAGTTTATAAAAAATTATTTCAAATAAAAAAAATTCAAACTTGAAAAAAAATAATTTCCGTATCGTAAATCTCAAATTCAGGTTTCAAAGTCTTAAATTGTACATTTATTATAAGAATATATATATATATATATATATAGAATAAAGTTTTAGAGTTATTTTTTAGTAAATGATTATTGAATAACGTAATGTGGTACATTTTTATATGAAAATCAAATTAAATATTACAGTTTTTATTATTAAGTAACATTATACTAGTTGTTAACATATACTTAATCGTTAATTATTTAATTATTTACTTTTAAAAATGCTTACAAAACAGATTCAATTGAATTTGGAAGTGAATTTAAATATTTTAAATTACAAAATTTTGAATACTCTACTGAGTTTAATTCACAACAATAAAATATGAATTAAAACCTAGTTTAAATCAACAAATATCCTTAAATAATCTTATTGGAATATGTAATTATTTCAAGAATGATGTTTGGTATTATTTAAATGCTTTACTTTTTATTGCATCAAAATATCAAGTTATTTTTTTTTCAAAACGGATTTAATTGTTTTATTTTACATTAATTAATTTCAGAGAATGAGAAAAGTGGAAATTCAGTTTTTTTTCTGAAAAGTGTTACTGCGCTTAACTGAATACGAAAATTAATAAAAGCAAAAGAATAGGAGTCTATGTGAAGAACATAGGAACGAAGTTTAAGCAACGAATCGAGTTTAACAGAGGAAAATGTATTCTCCTTGCTTTCTTAATTTAATTTTCCATGTAATCAAGTAAATTATTCCAAAGAAAAGATAATTTCCCCTGAGAAATCTAAAAGAATTTCATTAAATATTTTTTTAAAAACATCTTTATTCATTTATTAAACAAATACTTGAGAAATGCAATATAATAGCTTATGTAACCTCATTACTACTATTTTCTTTTAACATAAAGTAAAAGGTTTCGTTTTTAATTAAGTTGTAAAAGATATCATAAAACAATTTTGTCATGAGAGAGATTAACAATCTGAATTAATTTTGTCTTAATCTTAATATGAATTTTGTGATTTGTGATTTATTTAAGACTTAATCTCATGATTGAATTTGTGTATGATAAGAAAAATTCTAGTTGTCGAATTGTTAGTATTGGATGATTCATATAAAAACATATAACACCAAAAACATACTTATAAATCTCCATCATCTTCTTACTAGCAAATTTTAACTAGGAAATTTTAAGTATTTCATTTACTTTTTAATATCAAATACTTATTTTAACATTTTATTTCTATTAATAAATTTCAAAATATTTTTGAAGATTTAAAGATACAAAATTTTCTGAAAATTTTCTATTAATTCTTATAGGATGTTTTCTTAAATTACAAAAAGTAATGATTTTGCATTACTTATTTTAAAATTTAAAGGACACTTCAATTAAGTTACAGATAAAAATATTTCTTTGTGACTGCGGACATGGAAATAATTGCATGATAGTTAATAACCAATAATCATTTTCTCTTGAAAGAAATATTTAAAAGTAAATGCTTATTCAAATAATTATGCAATTTTATAAAAAATAGAATTTTTCAGCCAAAATTTCTCTCATCTTATTAGTTTTTAAAATATATAAGTAACCTATCCTATGTTTCTAATTACAATAGGTGTACTCCATAGGCTCAGTAGCTTCACGCCGCTTCGTCATGATCAGCAAAGTGAAGCATCATTTACCACGGGCACTAATTTGGAGGTTGGCCACATTCTTCCTCATGAATGGCCGAAAGTCCTTTGGTGGCGAATCTGTGAAGTTCAAAGTCCTTCGACTACTGTTGATGTGGAGAAGTGGTTGCCAGTTCAGGTGAGACCTCGTCACCAGATGGAGATTCAAAATTATGAGGCCCTTAGTGATGGGCGAATATTCAAAACTCGTTAGCCTTAAGGTTAAGTCTGGGGCTTGTTTGTATGAATGTATTATACATGTATATAATGGTGTTTAACGTGTTATAAAATTATTATATCAATGTAGTTGTGGGAATTTTATGATCAATATAATATATTTTTTTAATAAATTAAGTTAATTTGATATGAAAAACTCATAAAAATGTATGCATGTTGTCTTTAAAAGATAATTAAACATAAATGATTTATCAACCAAATAAAAATAATTTAATTAAAATATGTTTTACAAAATTTTAAGATCATTAGATAAATAGATGTGCTTATAAAAAATATAAAAAGACATTGATCCACTATTTTTATTCAAATAACTTCAAATAATGAGACTTGCTTTTAATTAATCAAATTTTCAAGCAATGAATTGTACTTTTTTGCCCCAAATATGATTCATAATTATGATATTAAATACAAGCGGTATTAAAATTCGTATTCATAGTTATTTGTATTCATTGTATAAACCAAATTAACCCCCAAGAGTTCCACAGAATTCCAGTATGCATTACGAATTCTGCATCTAAGTATTTGATTCTTCGTTTCTGATGCCAATTTTACTTTATGTTGAACATTTTGATGCTTTTTATTGGTATTATATCTATCTGATTTTTTCTGTTTGAATTTCATGAAAGTGAATTTTAAAACACGAAGTGTAGGTAAAATTATTGTTGATAACTACATTTCCAGCTACTTATTGCAAGTCACATTTCCCATAAAACGCCAAAGCTTTCCAAATTAACTTAGAGTTACCATCCATCCGTCTAACAAAGAGATTGCATGACTTCTTTCATAACTCATGCCACTAGTAAATATCATCATACAATTACATATTTTTTTTTTGTCATACAATTTTTTTTTCAGAGGAAAAGTCTTTCTTTCTAGTTGCTTTCCAAGTCATGACCACTTTTATCCCTTTTAATCTCCTTTCTTTATCCCTTTTAAACGAACTTTATTTTCTTTTTAATTTAAGAAAAACATATCATGAATTTGATCCCCAAGTAGTAAGACCTTGTATATAAGATTGTTTAACGTGTTTCATGGTTATTTTACAAAATACGAGTTCTGTTATTTTAAGTTTGAAGATTTTTCTATTGTCAAGATCTTTATGGCTTACCTCTTTTCTCAGATTTTTCTTTTTCTTTCTTTTGCTTTCCTCTTTTCTCAGAAATTTTTAATAAAAATCTTCATGGTTTAGGAAAGCTTACAGATTTAACTTATGTCTGAATGCCAATGATTTTGTGAAACTAAATTTTTTTATGATTATTATTTGTACATTTTCTGTCATAAAATGTACCAAAGATTCTGAATGAAATAATTTTAAAACTGCCTGTAAATTGAAAAAAAAGTATACCGATATTGGAAAAATTCATTTGCTTTATGAAGTCCAATATCTTTTTCTCTCGATAACATAATTTTTAACTTAAAAAACTCAAATAAGTAAATTCATCTAATATTTTTAAATATTTCTTTATAATATGCCTTTTACACTAATAAGTGAGTGGTATCGTGAATGGTCATATAAACTGCTGGCTATTGTAAATGCAACACCCTGAAGGAAGCATGCAAATAACGTGAAATTTATAATATGCATTAGTGGAGGTTAGATATGCATATGATTAGGACTTCAACACAGACAAACATCACGTGCCTCCATTTCAAACTGCTAATTTAAGGCTTGCAGGTTTCGACGATTTCATGTTTGGCTGTTGCGTTTTCTTGTGGTTTTTATATTAAAAAAAAAACGATCCATAATACCTTGTGGAAATCAAGTATCAATCAAGTATCCATTTTTCAATCAAGTATCCAAGTTTGAAAGAGGAAGGAAAGTGGCATTCCGAGATTCTGGATTAACTTTAAGGGAAATCGGTAGTCGTGTTGGACGAAACCAAACATTTGTAATGGGGATATACGATCGTTGGATGCAGCAGGATACGACGGACCGAAGTGTTCGATCCCATCCACATCAGTGCACCACTTCACGAGATGACAGGCAAGTTATGCGCTTGACGGATTGTCCTGCCACATCTCGAAACAAGAGCACATTCAGTCTGTTAAGCATCATCCACACTCTTCATCATTCGATGCTGTTTGTTGGCAGAGGGGTCAAGCCACAAGTCATTCATTACTTCGTCTACCATTGACGCGGAATCATAGAAGACTACAATGGTGCGATAAAAAAAGAATGTGAACAACAGAATGGAATGAAATTGTCCTTATTGACGAGTCAAGTGTCTGCTTGCAACAGCCCAATGGCCGCATTCGAGTTTGGAGACACCGTAAAAAGAGGATGCTGAACAGTTGCATTATGCACAGCAACACTGATCTTGCATTAAGTATTATGGTATGAGATGGTATTGAATATAACTCTCACATGCCTTTATTACTCATTTCCGAAATTTTAAACATCCAGCGCTACATCTCCAAGGTGTTGGAGCCAAATGTGCTTTCTTACCTGCAGGGCTTGCCCTCAGCCATATTTCAACAGGATACCACACGTACACAACATTGTTCAAGAATTATTCGTTAATCGCCAGATTGAGTTACTTACCTGGCCGGCTATCTCCATGGATGTTTCACCCAAAGTAATATATGTGGCCCATGGTTATATAACAATTGACTCAGATTGTATCCCCAATTGCCACACCAGATGAATTTTGGCAACATGAGGAAGCTGCTTGGTCTGCTGAACCCCAAGAATGCATCCAAAGTTCTTTATATCAATGCCGAATCGTGTAGCAGTAGTTATCTCCAACTTCGGTTTATACTGTGGCTACTGATTTTGGCAACAACCACATTTCACAGAAGTCTATAAATGTAATTATTTGTACTTCGTAAACATGTTATCTACAAAATAAATTTTGTTGTGATATCTCTTGTCTACTTTGGTATCTCTATTTGGGTGGCCAGCATTGTAGCTTTCGCAAAACATCGTTAGTTTATTATTTTTTTTAAAATTATAAACACAATTTTCATTTGAAAATTTTGCACTACATTTTTCCAGAAGCACAGATCATATTTTGCCTATTGTGCAGTAACCTAATTTATTGTCAGACCAGGTATAGATATTTATGTATATTTATCCAATTTTTAGCAAAAAAATGCGATCACACCTTTTGAGAAAAATTCTTTGTGCTAATTATAAATTTTTGCTTATTATAAATACTTTGTTTTTTTTATAATTACATTTTTATGATTGTTTATTTTTATAATTTATAAATACTTCGTACTTATTATATATATTTCTTTATAATTCATAATAGTTTACAAATGACTTTAATGTTCATGCAAATATTTTATTGTTGCCAGCTTTTAATAACTCAACATTTTTCTCGCAAGTGGTTTAATCATTACATTGATAATTTTTTTTTCTCAAAACTGAAAGGTAAGAGAATTCTTTTCTTAATATACTAAAACTTAATGCATTTATAAATTAAACAGTAGTGTAATAGAATATGGGGTATTTAATTGACTTTTAACATATTAGTTAAGTAATTAAAGCTAAATAATTGTTTCTTGAAATTAAAAATTCCATTAAATTTCACACCAGCAAAACGTATTGCAGAATAACTTTTTAAACGATGTTCTTGATTATTATTAGAAGAAAAAATTATATATATTGTTTCTCTATAAAACTTTTCTGTAATCCAGAAATTATCCAATAAATTAACTAGGAACTTTAAATAACTAGGAGTTTAAAATATTTTTAAATTATAATTAAAAAATATAGTTTAAAGAAATTGAAAAATGAGAAAATTTCACGAGGTTCAGAACAATTATATTTTCATTAATCCATAAATATACTTGGAAAATACAGTAGAAAGATGATATCAATATGTGTACATTTATTGCAAAGTCATATAATGTTTCATTTTGGCCTCATTTTTTGTATTTATTTTTGTTTTAAGATAATAAACATTTAAGTACTTTTCTTGCTATTCAAGTACATTGTTGATGGAATGAAAATGAATATTTGCCGCTTTTCTAATTTAATTTTCTCATAATCAAGTAAACTATTCCAAAGAAATTAATTTCCCAGGAGAAATCTGAATGAGTTTCTTTAAATAGTTCTTAAAAAGTTTCTATGTTTATTCATTTAGGAAAGATGTAAAAAGACATGAGATAAGGGATAGTTCAGTTTTTTGATTACAACTAACATTCTTGAATATAAATCAACAAGCATTTGTTTTACATGAATATGCAAAATATGTTGAACATGATTCTCTGTTTTTTAAAAAAAGAAAAGAAAATAATGGGAGATTGAAAAAAGATATTATTCTTGTTTTTGACTCTGCAATTGTTTACTCTTTCATTTAAATATTAATGAATTAATATGAAATATCTTTTAATAATCAAAGCCAAGAATCTTTTATATGCGATTACAGATTTTTTAAATTTTATTTTTTAAAAATTTGGCTATGCTTATCTCATACAATATATGTGTATTATATATATGACAGTATACTACATTTGGTACCATTTTCTAAGCAAAAGTACTTATAAATAATCGTGTTTTCTGCGCAATGTAAGATAAAGAGCAAATCTAAATGCATGTAAACCTAAAATCATAATTTCAGTTGAGCAATTTTAAACATTTATTAATTTAGTGTGTATGTGTGAATTAAATATAACATTTTTTTAACTAAGTGAATATATTTTAATTAAACATGAGTTCATGAAGCAAACTTACTTTATTGAAATAAAATAACTTATAAAAATAAACCTCATGGAAATAACGAGTCATAACTGAATAAAAAGTATTTATTACGAGGATCAAATATGCTTTCATGAAATACTGAAATATTATGGCAATGGGTCAACTCGTTCGTCTCTCTCTCTCCAATCACTTTTTCTTTCATAACATCATCTTAATTTTTTGTTTAAAATCTTATCCAACTAGAACTAACAATATTAGCTTGGGGAAAAAGTAATCCATTATTTTTTTGGTAGACGTGTATTGATAGATATCTCGTGAGGTATCTATTAAACAATTTCAGATTTATGCTCGTTGGAAAGGTGACATTTGACACTAAAATATCCTCGTGCGGTTTTTTGTTTGATTGATTCAATTACGAGTACAAGGTTTTAAAAATGGAAGACAACAAACAGAAAATTTGATACATTTTCGTTTTTCTCTTGTAACGGCAAAAAAGATAGCCAGGTGGCTAAAATTGTGAAAGGTGTTTATCGTCCTATATAATACTGTAACAACCAGTTACGTACAATTTTTGTTTCGTCGATTCCGTACGGTATTTTTGATGTTAGCGATGCAACTCGCATGTGGATACAGCATCGTCGAAAATGTCTGTAAAATATCAAAAACGATCGAAGTTAACCGCATGTCAGCAGTCGTAACGCTCAAGACCTAAAAATCTACATGAAAGCTGTTTTAAACCTTTTCACAAAGTGAATCCTAAAGAAGTTACATAAAGTTCACGTAAAAATAATGGATTTCTTTTTCCCCAAACTAATAGTTGTTAAAAATAAATGAAAATATATACACTTGTCACTTTATTGCGAGTGTGGAACTTCATAATAATTCGAAAATCGATTATCTTTTACTGATGCACTATGTAGAAGAGTTTTTACTGCCGTGAATTATTTGAGTTAATTCAGTGATTAATTTTTGTTAATTAATGCAAGACTAATTTTCTTTTGCATAATAATTTACAATCAGAAGTTCAATATTATTCAAAAATTTCTGTTGAGTATAAATAATTCTTTTTTTTTTATCGAATATCCTTTATTATGGTAATTTTTTTTAACTATTGTAAGCAGTATTGCGTTAAGCAAACAATTTTCAATATAATGCAATAATTATATATTTACCATTCCTAATTTCTTCAGCTAATAAAAATATTAACAGAATAATTGCTTTACATCGAATCATTTTAATGTTTTTGTTAAGTAATTTATTTACTATTTATCATGTAGTTAGATTATAATTTACTTTGGTTGAGGTAAACTAAATCCAATGATCTTTGTTGTCGATTACTTAATTTATTTGTGATTTAATTTACAGAAATTTTTACGAAACTCTTAAATATAAATAAATTTAGAACATTTAATTGCACTGAAAACTCAATAGGTTATTCTAAACTTGCTATTTTTTCTTTTGAACACACACACACACACACACACACACACACACACACACACACACACAATATACTATATATCACATAATTGTCCTTGATTCAAATATTATGTTAACAATTTTTGTAATAATTTTTCTTTACTTCCAACAAAATATTTTAATTTCCCACAGCCAATCTCAAAGCAATTTCTCACATGATGTATTAAAAGCTTTTGAATTACATGAATTTATCAAAGGATTATTAATGTCGAATGTAATTTTAAAATATCATGAAAGTGATACCTAATAAATAAAAATACTCAGACTTAATGACAGCTTAGATATTTCTAGATTTATAAAGTGCAAATAATATGTAAACTGTTTTATTATTTGTTAAATAAAATAATTCATAATTATGAGCTGTTATTTTAAAATTACTTTATTTTAAATGATACCACTGGAATTTGATGAAGCCTTTTTCATAGAAATAATAAAATTATATTAATAAATATATGCATGTTTTTCTTCAATATTTTTATTTTATTATTTTTCTTTTAAAAAATTTTCAATTTTTCTGAATTATGTGTATCGTTTATTTCCATAGTATTTTTATTATTAACTTCTGGTTCTAGAGTACCATTTATTACTCTAGAACTAGAACTATTATATTATATTTATTATAATTAGTACTTGATTATGAAATGAGTAAAATGAGCGTTATTTTTTGCACAAATTTATATAGTTACCAGTACACTAATATAAAATAAAAATCTAATATGACTGCAAAAATAAAATTGGAACTGACAGCCTTTACTGGAACATAAGATGGATTGTTTCAGTAAAAGAAATAAAGGAAGGGATAATAAATTATTCCTGTATAGTAGAAAGTGTGAAGGGTGTTGTAATAATTGCCATTTTAACTGAGCAACATTTAATACGATTGGTATGAAGTCATTTACAAATCGGACATTACAAATGTGAAATTCAGCTGAAGTTGAGGTAAATACCATGGAAAAAGTTCTTAGCTATTATTTATTTGTAAAGAATTCATTGAAATTAGACCAGGATCATTATCAACATTATGTTACATTTTATTATTAGCTAGTAATAAATAAATATCTTTATTTTGAAATGTTATTACTTTTTAAACTGACCAGCATTTGTGTCTCTATGCTAGGTGTATCATGAGTGCAATTTTAACCTATTATAGATTGAGTCTTTATATCATATGAAGGAACTGTAAGAACCATCGCCTAAATTACGCCGATGCCGATATCTACATGAATATAATTTGTATGACTGGCATAGTAAGACATGATCTCATTAATTTTTAAAAATTTTCAAGGCTTTCTCATTATGAACATGTATGCAAACACGCATGTATCCAAAATACAAGAAACAATATTAACAATTTATTAACATTTACTAAAGATTTTTGTCTGTAATGCGACACGAATGTAATGTAATTCAAAAACGAAACTCATTTCCTTTTGAGCCTTCCCTCCCCACATTCATTCACCGTCTTATATGGATTCTCAAATGACGAATTTCAGATGGCAGCTCCTTTCCTCTCACGATGAAATAATGCGGTTCTAATTTCCATCCCAGTTTCTTCTGTTCATTTATTCATATGGCTTAGTAGAGAACTGCAGAATAGCTTACTTTCATTTAAAATCAAATCACAGCAACAGTTGATTGAGAAAATGAATGGTTAGTATATATTTTTTGTAACAAAATATTTGAGGTGGTAGTGATGCTTAAAAATATCGCTACTGCAGCTAACACCTATGTTATTTCATAGAAAAAAATCTTTAAAAAATGAACTGTTAGCCTAAAGTTTAAAAAGTCCTTACTTTTAAAACGTTGTATTTTTTATCCTTTTATAGCCTAAATATTCGCCATAGTCAACAAAGATAAAAATAGTAGTTTTTTCGTTACCAGTTTTCAACCATGAATGTGGTGGGAACATTCGTATAGTGCTAATGTGAATCATTTCACATGATAGTGAGGAACGACTCAGTTTCCAGTGTTTGTCACATACCGTTGCGTATCTAGTGTATGACGAAACATAGTCAATTGTGTGCTAGTTGGCATCTGTTCCTCTAAGTTTTCATTTGTGCTTATATGAATCCTTTATAAAAAAAAAAATAAAAAAAATAAAAATAAAAAAAAAAATAAAATAATAAAAAAAAAAACTGAAAATCTAAAAAATATTATGACTTGAAAAAGAGTGGAGTGTCAAGAAGTATGCACACTTTAAAAACAAGCAAAAGATCTTAGCCGAAGTAGAGTGTCGAAGTAAAATGGTTGATGTTGCAGGACAATATGCCTTGAATAGGTCTCAGTACGCGCATCTTAGCTAAGAAAGTTATCACAAAAAATGAATCAAGAGAGTAAAGGTGTATCGAAAAAGGTTGATTTTAGTTTGGATAAATGAACGGAAACAAAAAAGATGTAAATAATAACATTCAAGGAAAGGCTAAAGAAAGATTTCCTGTCTGACACTTCAGTTTCTACATCCAAGATTTTTCTGATTCAGCAGATGAATCAAGAGGTTATGCTGGGTTTCAAATGTACAAGAAATTATACACTCATACACTGTTTCGTTGGTGTTTTGGAGCATGCATTTTCTCCTAAACATTGAATTTAAGAAAGAAATTAGGAAGGAAAATTTGACATTTTTGAAGCAATTGTTATCATTTAACCGACTCAGCGTCTCGGAAAATTTCAAGTATCTGCGAAAAATGTTTCCTCTTTAAAACTAGATACACTACTTTTTCGTTCCACAGCCACTTTCCTAAACTATACAA
>JAPDSC010108057.1:102601-130288 GCA_026290005.1 Latrodectus geometricus
AAAAAAAAAAACACATTTTTGGTTGTGAAATTCATAAATTATATACATAGTTAACTTCGTTAAAGTGAAAATACTAATTCATTTAAACAAAAAATGCTTTAATAGTCTAAAATTAATTAAGGCTTGTCAGTTGATTTACAGTTAGGAGTTAATGAGTTACTTTTAGTAACTCATAAGGAAAAAAGAATAAACAATTAGGTAAATTCAACCATTTCAACGTTTTATGAAATCATAAAATATATCACAGTTAGCTTAAGAAATAACATATTTAAATTATTTAATCTTGTTACTTTCATTACTCAGTGTTGCTCCTTACTGCTACAATAATCATTTCGCTTGAATGATGATAAATTAACTCTGACTTACCTAAAACTATTCACCAAAAAACCATGTCATTATATTTCTTCACTTTTCTTTCGGGAGAGGCTTTCATTCATGCTTATTTTGATCAAAAGATGATTAAATTATGTAATTACAAAAATAAAGTTTTCAAACAGTTAATGAAAATGACTTTTCTTGATTTTTTTTAGTACTCTTGACAATATCCTTAATTTTGTTTTATAATTTAATTTTACTGAGCATATCATTTCAACTCAGAGAAATGACATTTCCTTTTCTTTTGATTTTTAAGAATTAAAAACGATCTCTTAAATACAAAGAGGTGACATTTTGATAACCATTTATACACTTTAATTATATCTTCTATATAAGAAACGATACAAAGTTAAAACGCGAAACTGTAATTATCTTATTTTTAAGATTTTCCTTTAAAGATTTAATAAATCTCTCTACCCTATTAAGATATATATTTTAAAAAGCCAAATATTTTTAGATTTTTACGTAACAGTTTATTAGTAAATCGTTTATTTACAGTTTAAAGAGTTGATTTGGTGTTCTTAAAGTAAAATTGCCTATGTTAAACAATAACTATTAATTTACATTTAAGTATACTTATAGAGTAATCAATTTTTATAGCAACTAATAATATAAAACTTTAATTCTGTGAATATGATATGTCAACAAATACACAGAGATATTTCATAGATTAAATATTCTCACAAATCATATTTTTACATATCACATCACATGATAAATTTTAAACTGTAGATTCTGTCCTGATTTTTGGGTACTCTGTTGCATTGACAGAAAGTAAAAATGCTAATCGCTTTGTTCTTTTTATTAATATTAAATAAGTTATTTCTTCATTTAAGCAGAATAATTGAAAAAACAAACAAATATGTTTTGATTTGATATTATAAATCAAAATATTCTATCTCTTTATGAATGAAAAATATAAGTGTTTATCAGACAATAATCTATTTTTAAAGACTTTTGAACACTATAGATTGTGTTCAAAAGTCTTTAAAAATAGATTATTGTCTGATAAACACTAATATTTTTCATTCAGCATTAAGATGTTTATATCATATGTTATTTAAGAAAAGGCCATCACTTGAGATATTTACAATATGTTTTTTTTTTTTTTTTTTTTTTTTTTTTTTTTTTTTTTTAAAGTCAGTCATAAATTTTTAGCACAAGTCGCATTGAAAAATTTGGGAAATCATATAAAACCAAGGGGAATAACTATTTACTAACGATGTAATTATTTTACTTCCATGTACTAAGCATTTTACACACTTCACTTCAAGAAACTATAAAATAACCTATCAGTGGAAAACAAAATTATGTATATACATTTGCATCCACTATTTACTGCTGATCTACTAGTCAGAGGGACTTTTGCTTTGGAAAATTTCGATATTATCGAAATATATAATAATATCCATGGAATATTTTATGGTCAGAAAATTAAATTTTCTCCCTGAAAGAATGTGCCTGTACAAAGAATTATCGAATGTAGATAACAGAAACTTCAGTCTCAAATTAATCATTTCAACTTCATTTTGCAAAGACACACTTTTATGGTGTGTTTGTTTGCTGCATCATCTATTATAAAGCCATATTTTTCCAGGAGGTAGATGATGTCGGTTTCATTACCTCTACCTCCGCTGATAAACAATATGAATATTTTTTGGGTAGATATGTCATTTTAGTTCTTCAACAGAGTTGATGTACATTTTGGATAATTTATATGCAAAATGGTGCTCTTCCGCATATTTCAAAACCAACAAAGTAGTTGCTAAAATGTTGATTTTGGTAATGCAAGAATTATCAGTTTTTGCTTCCTTACTGGTTGAAAATTCCGATCACTTAATCTTACTCCTTTAGACACCTTGCTGCAGAGTTAACTAAATGAGGTTATGCTCATTTCTTCAACTGCAATGCAATCATAACTGAGTTGAAAACACGCAATGTGAACACATTCTTAAAAAGATCTTTGGTATATCTCAACGCTTTTTCAACCTGTCACAGTATTAATATATATATATATATATATATATATATATATATTACCGTGAAAGTCCGAAATCTGGAGAATGTCGACATTCGCTGGTGAATGTCAACATTCACGTAGTCACTTGGTGTATGTCCGAAATATTTGCTAGATATCCTCATTTCTCACTTACACCGGCAAATGTCGACATCCACAATGCACTAATGGTGAATCTTGAATATGCGTTTCATCTGTCCGTATCCGGAGAGGAGAAATGCAGATTTCCATTTTCTTATCTCAATATTTCAGGCGTGAACGTGTTGAGAATTTCAGGCGTGAACGTGTGACGTAACATATCGCCTCTCTTAGAAAGGAGGAGTGACCAATCACGGTGAGTAGAGGAAGTGTAGAGGATTTTTAACCCGCGGGACAAACCTGACAACAAACAAATTAAAAACAAATTAAATGCTGTGGTGGAAAGGGATGCCCGGGAATGGCCTTCTGTTATCTCCTTTTCGAGCTCTTTAATCATCTTTTCAAATTCCACCAAAGCTTGTCTGTGATTGTCGACATATACCGGCGATGGTCCGAAAGTGCAAGAAATGTAATCAATTGTACGGTCTTTCACCAACGTTTTTGGTATGTGTTGACATTCACCGGTGAATGTCGACATTCTCTGATTTCGGTCTTTCACGGTAACATATATATATATATATATATATAAAGAGAGAGAGAGAGAGTAGAGAAAGTTAGTTCGATTTGAACTTGAATTAACATTATCATACCTGGACAGTCATGCAAACTGAAGAGAGCAGTTACTTTGATGTGTATTTTACCCATAGCCACTTCTTTACAATTCATTTCTTATTTGCAGCCAAATTCTTTTAAATTACTACTGACACCAGTTGTTAAAATTTTTAGTTTATTTTTTTCTTATGTCAAATCATTTCCATTTCTTTAACATTATTCCAATGAAAGTTCATATCCTTCTGTTTTAATAAATTTTTTTTATACAGTTTCATAACGTAAATTTTACTTATAAAATCTTGCTTAGTAAATAATATTTGTTTTAGATTTGTATAAATATATTTATATTTGCATGAAATAGTTCATGTTTAAAACGTATAACCATTCGACATAAGCAAAACGATATCTTGCAGCCAAAGTAGAACATTTTTATTCAACACTTTATTATGTTTTTATTACACACATTGCATAGGCAAAATTCAGGAAAAAATGTTTTAAGGAATCAGAATATAAGTAGGGTTTTTTAGTATTTTAAAAATTTATTTAATAAAATTTAACTTTATATACTAATTAAATATATTCTAAATTTAAAAAAAAATGAATAAATAAATTCGCATTTTGATATATAATTTATGAGGATTTTTTTCCACTTTTCCAGAAAAACTGAAATAAGGAAAAATTAACGAATAAAAAATACTTTTAAAGTAAAAGTAACTGCACCATTATAGTATATAGGATGTTTCTAACAACTTTTCTAAAGTGAAACCAGACTAGATTTTAAGTAAAAAAAAACTCTTTCTCTTTCTCTTTCCTTTTGTCAATCTTGAATGTAGCAAAATATGACATTTTGTTCATCAGATTTAATTAAGCTGTTTTCCAATAAAGAAGAAATAAATAATATTTTTAATCAGTTCAAAACCAAACTATAAATAATTTGAAATCCAAAAAGTTATTCAGTTGACATATATACTATGTTGGAAGAATGGGTTTTATTTTTTAGCTCCAAAATAAAATGTTTAGCATTTACGTTTAATTTGAACTAAGCAATATAATTGGATATATATATATATATATATGGTTTATCAGAGAAAATTGTGGTAGATTTTAATAATACTATTATGTAAATTTACAATTCCTATTAGAAAAATGATATTTTCCTTCAAAATATAATATGTTTGGGAATCAGCAATTTTTCATTAACATCATAACTAAATAGATATATAAATAGAAAGATCAAAAAATTTAATGACAAATTCTGGATTAGTAACATCAATCGAAAAAAGTCATAATCATTAAATTACTTGATATACCAGTTATAATGCGATACTGAGTAGGGATCATAACGAATAATACTCATTTAATTCATTTTAATTTGAATTAATACGGAGATGGAAAACTCTAAGTAATGATGTAGTCCTTTGCATTCATTTTTGATTTTTTAATCCAATTGTAATTCCAAAGAAATTACAACTAATTTAGACTGTATTATCCCAATCACGGATATATTATCAAGCAAATTACAGCATTGCTGTAATGAACTTAATTTATACATTTTACATTTTATTTGTGATTTTATTTCTGCATATTATGTTAGTTTTAAACAATTTTTTAGTGAAATCACAATGAAACATTTTATTTTGATTTCTAAAAATTTCTAGTATTATATACTACATATTTATCAATATCTCTTGGGTGACAATCTTCCGTACACGAGTGGTGTTAGAGAAAACGTCCAAATGCTGCTTTGATTTGGCAGAGATAAAACATTTCTTCCATGATTTCGCAAAACACTTGAATGCAATGGCATGTTGTGAAACTTAAAATTCATAACCCGTTTCTAAAATTCAATGTAACGAAGTCAAATTTGCCCACATATAAAGTATTGGTATACATAAGAGCATATTATTCTAAATTCCAGATTCATTCCTTTATTGTTTAAAAACAAAGGGCTCGTGGACTTGATCTAGATGTTCCTTTCGATCATTTGGAATAAATTACAATATTTTACTTATTAAATTTATGAATTAATATATTCATCTGAAATTTATGTAATAAAAATGACATTAAGTATAATTTAAATCTTGAAATTTAATATACGTGATATTATCTATCAATCTATTCACTGAAAGAAAATAATGAATGTAACTTTAACAATTAAAAAACTTACCCATCAATTTGCTTACCAATCGGGAGTCAAATTATTGATTTCAGTAAATATTAATTGTTTTATAGTGTAAAAAATATTTTTATTTTTTTAATCAAATCATTTTTCATTTATGCGTTTTAAAAATAATTGGTATTTGTTGGAATACTAGTATCAAAATTATTTTTATACATTCACTGGTCTTGTTTTTTTCAAATATATAAATGATTCCCTTGACATAATAAGATACTTAAAAAATTCAACCAAAAGAATAATTTACTGCTCATAACGATAAGAAATTAAATTTTGTAATTTTATAATTAAAAATCAAATTAATAATACAAATTTTATTTGAAACATAAGAATGCTAATTTGGTAAATATTATTATTCTTCTTAATTATATAATACAGACAAAATATTAACTTTAAGACAAATATTCCAGAAAACCAATGAAAGAATATAATTGTGATAAGTAACAAACAATATATACAACCACAAAATATTTTTAAATTAAATTTAATTTAAAAAATCAATGTACACAAAATGAGTGAACTCTTAAAACATTTTAAAAACATGTTACTATTATAGGTTATATGTATTAAAGCTGTTAAATGTTTAAAAGTCTGTCAATTTTCATTTAAATATTTAATCAAAAATCAATATCAAAGATAACATTTCTGATAGATTATTGACATAATTTTGTATGATAAATGTTAAGTTTCTATAGTTGAAATTCTAACGTTAGTTTAACATTGTGAAGCAGAATCACTATGCAAAAAATTTAACTTTTTAATAAAATATTAATTTAAATGTTTATAAATGAAATGTTTAACTTTCAAGTAAGCATTTATTTATTTATTTTTTTATTTTATTTAGTAAATTTTATGTTAATGTAATAAATATAAAATTAAAAAACATAGAGCAATTTTGTAATTTTATATCAGAAGTTACACTTTAAATTTTTATTTGAAAAAGGAGAATGGTATTGTTGAAAATACTATTTAAGACAAAGTAATAACTTTCAGAAACTTTAAGTATTTATTATATGAATTAGAATTATACTTCATTGAATTATTATTTTTCTGTTATGTCTTCATTATGAGTATCAATATCTCAATATCGTTAATAATAAAGTTCATTATAATTATTCACGATAAGTAATTTAATTTGGGACTATTTATTTTAAATACTTACTGTATTATATAAACTTCTAACCAACTCAATAAAACTTTATTAAGCAAGCAGATGAGATTCCAGTAAATTTTTACGGTTAAGATATTCTAATCTTGCAAAGAAAATATTAGGATTAAAAGGAAATGCAAAATGTTAAAGAAAGATTTTAAGTATCACAAATGACAAGTGCTCTGTGAACTGGAAGACTGATTCTGCAAAATGAAAGTTTTGCCGTGGTTTGAAATTTAAGCTTTGTGAACAAAAGAAATTGCCTAGCTGTGGTTTCGTTTCGAGTAAGATAAGAAGTATGATTAGGAGGAGAGGGAGACATCAAACTATTCGACTGTGTATTTGTAGATAGAATTGTGTACACCACAACACTACATTTTTAAGGATTTCGTATGGTTGTATTACGTGTGGCCTCGATATGCATTGACAGTTTTGGATATTGTAAAATATCAAAATTTTGAGAACTATGTAACTGCATTCATATTAGGCATCCTGACGTAGCAGTTAAGAAAGTTGTTTTTCTTACTAAATAGAAAAAGTAAAAAATAAATATCATGAAATCCTAAAAATATTCTCTACGTGTTTATCTGTAGCGCTTTGTTTGTCTTCATTTTTAAGGAATATTTAAAAATTTCTTATTTCATATTAATTTCAAAAGAAGATTTAAAATGAAAAAAATACAACTTGTGTTTTATATAATACTATATAAGGAATAAAATCTAATACAAAACACATTATAGTAGACTAAAATTCATAAACAAATATGAATTTATTTCCATTTCACCATTTTGTGAAAATAATTATATAATATTCACACATATTTAAATTATTTTATATTTCTTTTTGACAAGTTTTATGTTTGTATATAGTTTTAAGATTGTAAGTATAAAAGTAATTCTAAACACAGTGTAGGAAACTGTTTTATAATTAGATGTAATTTAGGAATGCGATCATAACTTATAACTATACAATTTTCATAAGAATATACAATTGAAAAACTGAGTTATTGTTTATTTCATTGTAGGCAAAACATAAATAATATACTTTGTTTTCTATAAAGTTGTTAATTATATTATGAATTAATTTTTATTGCATACTTTTTACAAAAACCAAAATAAGTGTTTCTATGCAAATTAATTTTATAATTAATTTTAATAATGATAAAGCACAGGAATATTAAGGATGTGCTAACGAAATACGTTTGAGAACTAGAAATAAGAATATATGTATATGACCACAATGGTTATTCTCAAAAATTGTATGTACTTTAAATGTTATCAATCATTGTAAATAATTGTAATGGTTTGAATCCTAATTTAAAAATTCTTGTGAAATGCCAATTTCGTGGTGATTAACGTTTGGAAAAAATTATGTGTTTTTTTTCATTTAATTACACGAAAATCATTTATAAAATTTTAAGTTTTGTGTGGAATATAATTTAATGAATTCAAAATAGAAAGTTATAATTTATACGGCCTTAATGAATTATTTATATTGTTACATTTTTTAGTTTACTTAAGCAAAAAATGTTTTGATGTATGAATATAATCATCAATTTGAAGCACATATTTTTGAGATACTTATTGGTTTTAAAATTATTCAAGTGTACTATTACTGAATATTATTATATTTCATGAAACTTTATAAGATTTTTGTATTTAGATTTTTTGAGTATTAAACTGAAAAAGTTTATAAGGAGTACAAAATATAAAAAAAACAGCTATAATTATAGAATTATCAACTACTGTATGTACATCTACATTATTACATGAGTTTTACGTAATTAAGATTCATATAATGGTTCTGAATTTTGGTGAATAATAATAAAATAGCTCCTTAAGAAAATATAGATCCTAGTTGAAAATATTTGACCCAGGGAAAGCAATTCCTCAATAACTTTCACAAAATATATCGATTTCACCAATTAATTATTCCGAAAAGCGAAACAAAATCAGAAAACATAAATTAAAATGTGAGCACAAGAAGAGTGTTGAACAAGCATAAGCTAGTTTATTATTATTAAAGTAAAAATTTTAGATTTCCATATTTATTATTAATAAAAAGCTATATTCACTATGTCTAGAGATATTATTGTAGTTTTGCACTGAAATATCACGAATTCTGTTCCCTAGGCCTAAATTTAGAAACAAATTATAGATATTCATTTGTCAAATGGTTTAAAAAATATAGAGTTTATTAAAGAACTCTTTCTAGATAATGAGGACAAAAAGAAACTTTTGAATAAATGGAAAAAATCATTATGTTTTTTGAAAATATCAAAACTGACGGACTGACTGTTTTAAATATTTGTGAAGTATTTATTAAATTACATTCCCACAAGTAACTTTTAATGAAATAAATGAAATATGTTTATGACTTTACACTGTTTGGGATGGTTATTTTTGTAGTAATTTTAAATAATGAACCTTGAAATTTTCAAATTTACGACTCCAAATAGAAATGAACCTACTAATGAAAAATAAATATTAAATAATAATGTTGCATTTAGGAAATCATAAATACTGTTATTTTAAAAAGTCAAAAAACACATCATTAGTAGGTTTTTAAGTATATATGAAGAAAAATGAAACGTTTTAGTGGATATGAATTTTGATCAGATAACGAAAATTCTGTAATAAATATTCCACATTCATATAAATTCGGTATACATTATTATGGACTGTGGATTATTAGATATAATCTTTAAAAATAGAAGATAAAGATATGCCTGTTATGTCACTGATGTAAATTATACCTAAATTGATATTTGCTTTGTGAACTGGAAATTTGATTCATCATAGCAGTTTTGTCATTGTCTGAACTTAAAGCTTTGTGAGTAAAAGAAATTGCCTAGCAGTAGTTTTGTTTGAAGCAAGATAAGTGTGATTAGGATGAGAAAGAGACATCTAGTAATCTATTGTATATTTGCAAATAGAATCGTATAATTTACAACAGTAAAATGTTTAAAGATTTCAGTGTATATTACGTGTGATATTGATATGCACTGGCCGTTTTGAATATTGTAAAAAATAATAATTTGGTGAGTATCATTAAAACAACAACAACACATATGAATGCATAAAATAGAGTAAAGACTTTCTACGTATGATACATTTTTATAATTTCATATACTTAAGATAAATGATATACAGTAAAAAAAATACATTTTCGATAAAATTATAAGTATAATGCTGTTAAATAGAAACAGATGTAAACTGTTTTCTTCGAGTTCTGTGGTAGCATTTTTATTTTAATTTCATATTACAGGTTGAAAAGCTTTCACATGTAATTTAATGAGCGATAGCATACACTTTGATTTTACCTACGTTAATTTTTTTTCAATAAAACTACTACAAACTTTGTTTATTTTCATACTTTATGTCATTTCATGTTCTTTCTTTATTTACAATGTAAATCTATTTTGCCGTTAATTATCAAAGTATGGCATTTCTTCAAGACACATTTTCAATAAGAGAATGGTACTTAGAACAAATTAATTTTTCTATTTGAAATGGTATATAAATCCATATCAATGGTATTATTTCATTATATATGGTCTCTTTTTCTTGAAAACTAGATGTAAGATATATAGATAACTTCGATATAATTTGAATATCTTGTTCCAGTTTACAAATTAATCATCAATTGCTTGGCTCACCATTTACCATTGTCATGTTATATGCAGTATTGAAAATAATAAATAATAATGAAATATATTCCAATCCAAACAAAATAATATCCAAAGTATAGTCTTCAGAATAATATTCTTTCATTCTAAGTTGTGGAAAACAACGTAAACACTAACTATATTCTAGTTGCTGAATGTCAGTTCGAGACATATGTGTTGTATCTGCTATGAAATGGATGTATAAGGACTATTCGTTAGTTGATTAAATCACACGATCAAATTTCATTAGTTAAATATTTCTTCAGCCTCTAAAAGCAAACCGTTTACACATAATAGACTCTAGTTTCATCATTAAAACACCCAGGTATATTAGTTCATAATGACTACATATTGCTAAGGTAAAAATAAAGATTCAATATACCAACATTAATTGCAATTATTGGTCATCATTGGATTAACAGATGTACGGTAATCTTCTTGTTATTTTAAAAATTAATGTTATTTTTATAAAATATAGTGCTGTTTTCAAAAATTTCAATCCATAAAAGGTAGAAAAATTAGAATTATTTTCCTTTCTTTTCTTTTGAACAGAACATCTATACTGATTTTCTGATTTCACTTATAGTCAAATCAAACTCTCATTTTTTCCTGAAAAGCAATACTAAAGTTAGAAAGAAACTTAAAATAAGGCTTAATTATAGTATATTTCAAATTTTATGTTTTTAAACTGGGTTTTTTTTTAAAATTAGAGAATAAACAAATAATTTTAAGTCTTCCCATTTAAATATTATTTAAACTTTGAGAAAAAATTAAAAATAAATTTATTATTTTATAAAAAAATATCACATATCCAGTAACATAGGACACATTTTTTCTTTCAAATTTATTTCAATATAAAAAAAAATTACATGATCCGTGATTAATAAAATAAAGACTAAAATTTGGAAACAACAATATGACATCTTTTTACAGAAATGTTTCTAAAAAAAATTGCTTTTTCAATAATCTCGGGTTTTAAAGGGATATAAAAATGATATCCAGTTTTGTGTGCGTGTGCTAACCAATTTATTACTACGTAAGGAAGATTACTAAAAAATCCTCTATAAAAAGCTTACACTCAATTTTCTATTGAAAATCAAGTAAACAAAATTTAATTTTTAAAATTATTAACTTAAATGACATTTTAAAGAAGATTTTAAATTGACAAATAGAAATGTGTGTGTGAATATTATGTGAAGAATAAAAAAACATTTTTACTTATACTTTTATTTTTGCTTTTGGTTCCCTTCAACTTCATTCGATTATTGTTTTACATGAAACTGAATAAAACGGAATACGTATAAACTGTTAAAGAGTAAAATTTATCATTCAAAATTTTTATTTATTTTACTCGCAAGCTTTTCTTAAGGCATAAGTTTAATTGAAATAGGCAAGTAAATGCTTAAATACAAATGAATAATTGGAATTCTCAAACATTCTTGCCATATAAATTTATTTAAATTAAGTCTCAGCAAAACAACAAACAAAATTAAATATCTATTCAAAATGTGATACCTTACTTATAGGGTATGTAATACATTCACCATAATGGAATAATTAATAAATCACTAAATATAAATATAGCAATTATTTTTTTGCATCTATTTTTATCGACAAACATTTCGCAGTATACTATATATTCATATATGGAATTTTTACATGCTATATATAAGCATTAAAATATAATATTTACTGGATACTTTTATAAAATAAACTACATTGTGGTGATAAATGTAGTTTTTTTAAGTACTGTAAAATGCAAGAGATTTGTAAGATTTTTAAAAAGATAAAATAATAAGATTTTAGCTGAGCAAGTGTGACTAAAACATCCAAACCTGTAGTGTTTATAAATGCAAGGTATACAAAAATAATCACACAAAGCGAGACAAGACAGGATTAATGTGGGTGGAAAGAGATGCTCATCGAATGAAACCATTATGTGTTACAGCGATTCATGCTGTCTAAAAGCAAACAATTGTAGCAAAATTCACCAAATGGTTTTTTATCTGATAAAACTATTAGTTGTATCAAATACAGAATTAATTCGAGTAATTAAAAGAAGCTTGTATTGCAAAATATCATTTATATAAAGTTATATACTTTATTATATGATTTTAATTTTAAATATTATATTAAATGTTAATTCATAAATTATTTTTAAATGAATTCCTTTTTAGAATACATACATGGTAAGAGCTGTTACTATTCTTGATTTTTAAAAAAAAATTGTATGCGTCTCATTAAATATTCTAACTTTTTACTCTATTAGACTTGATTGCATTATGCAATGTTTAATATTGTTTTAAAATATATTTGTCAAAATTAGTCTTAATAAACTTCATAAAAGTCTTTTATTTTAAATGATGGAAGAAGTGCATTTTTAGATTACACTTCTTAACTGAGGGTGTTTAATCTGTAAATTTTTAGATTAAGATTTTTAACTTAGCTTGGAAGCATAATTATTTATGGGAAACCATATTATCTAAAAAATAACATTTTTAATATTAATAAATTAGATATATACTTCATTTTATTGATATTTTATGATAGTAAATTTTCAAGAACTTATAGTTATGCGAAATTATTACAAAATGGTTAAATTCAAAAATTTATAATCATTTTTATTTATGCGTGTAAACAATATACTTTGCTGAACATTTTGGTAAAACTGTAATTCAAAATAATTTTGAAAAATATTTTCTAAATTTCAAAAGATTATAAATATGTATTTGTTTGCCATTATCTACCTTAATTCTTCTACTGACATTTAACTTGAAGAACATTCTATTTTTTCCCGTTATTTCAGTCAATTTTTATGCATTCAGAATAAAGTAGCATTCGTAAATCCTATTAGAATTATATCTGTGATTAAATGTTTTGCATAACAACAATTTATTCATTTTTATACTATAAATGTGTAAAGACAAAAAGAAAACCTTAATTTCATCTACGAGGTAGATATTTATTGTATAAATAAAGCATAAAAAATCATCTGGTGAAGATCATATTAGGGAATAAAGTTAATGTTACAGTTGAATCAAAATGCTCTGTAAAAATGAAGAATATGTAAAAAGTTTTTGGTATAATAGAACAATAAAATATTATGATACATACGAGTTTGACTACAGGTAATTCAGAAGAGACATACAATATTGAAAATATGCAATGTGATTAGTTTTTATTGTAATTATTACGAGTACTTCAATTTGTACTATAAAATATATTCTGCAATAAGATTGTCTGTTAGATAATGAACTCATTCCTAATAAATATATTACTTAAAGTCTTAATGATAAAATTCATCCACTTATGGCAACATATATTAATTCCAGTTCATAGCAAATTTGGTATGTAAAATTTAGCTTAGGACTATCTGACAGTCAATACAAACTTTGCGTATTTACAAGTTTTCAAGAAAATGAGATATATGAAGTTTGATGTTATCAATTTGTCAAAAAATGGAAATATTTTATAGAATAGCATTAAAAATTCTCTACTCCTTTTTACTGGGTTTCATAACTTACAATTAAACAACTTTGTCTGTTATACCATTTCTCCGATAAAATATGAGACTATGTTGAGTCTCCTTTATTTTCTAAGCAAAACTAATTTGGAGACACATTTTATACTTAGTATGGCATCTTCATTAACATGGAATTCATCCCAATTATATTGAATCCCTTTTCGATTTTTTAAATCATAGATTCACGATTCATGTTTTATCTACCAGTAAATGATTACTCATTAATATAACTTTCTATATATCTTATTAACTTTCTTATTGAAACTTTATCTGTTATAATATCCCATAACTTTTTACTCAGTTACCTAAAGAAATTGTTGTATTGCCGCATTATAAACAATGAACTGTAGATAGAATGCAATGAGGATTATTTTTTTGGCACATCTGGATAATCTTGTGCTGTTCACTTTCCAACTCTGACTGTTTCTTGATAATAAAACCATAAACTTGAATTACCATTACTTTCTATTTGATTTAAGTATACATACAATTCTCTACTTTTGTGCCAATATATGTTTCAAATAATGTATTAAAACTTGGATTCAAGTAAATTACTCAAACATAACATTTATAATCCATTTTTTCAAAATACATTTATAATCCATTTTTTCATAATATGTTACACAAATGAAATATATAATAACTCCCAGAAAAAAGTCATAATATTTACATCCAAATTATATCAACTAAATCCTTCAAATATAAATTTTGAGCAATCTAACATCTTTGCATGTATTATTTATTTTTAATCATTAATGTTTATTTGCAAATGGAATTTTATTTTTATCCCCTTTTATTTTTAAATGATAAATACTTTACTTGTATTACTTAATATCCTTAAAAACTGTACTCTACTATTTTAGCTTATGTATAGTCAAATAAAAATGAGCAATTTAAATTCATGAGGTAAACTGTAGTACCATGAAAAAAGGGACGATTCCGTAAATATCTGAATGCGAAGTTCATCCGTTTTTAATGAAGATTCATTTATTGCATAATTTATTTCTTGTTAATTTAATAATGCTTGATGTATACCATAATTTGATATTGAAGGTAATTTTATCTATGCTGAAATTTAAATAAATCAGTTGCTCATGAATAGAATAATATATGAGAGTGATGTCATATTAATATAATTAACTGAATTCTATAAATTGACATTAATATTTCTTATTATTATATCAAAAGAGCCAATGTTTACAGTATAATAGAGTAATAAGTTTTAAGATTTAGACTTAATGAAAATGATAAATAAGTATTAAACTTACTATTTTTTATGAGAAAAATCTATGTTCAATGCAACGTATATCTAAAGAAAACATGATACTTATGTCTAACAATTGCTTTTTTCCAAATAAAAATGTGTTGTATATATGAAGAATCAAGATGAATCTGTGTCAAGATAATGGAAACACATATCTTGAAATTTATTGTGGAATTATTTTCATTCAAAATCGAATACCTTTATGACTTTACTCAAAAACTAAATATTGACAGTATATTCAATGATTTTATTATCTAACTTATTTGTTAAAAATAATTGTAATGAAGCATTTTAGTATCATCCCAATCATGAATTTAAATATTAAATGAAATTAATATTTGTAGTTATATTTAAAATATCCTTATCAATATTAAAATATATGACAGGTTTAAATAATAATTTTATTAAACATTTTGTCATTTCATTAATTTATTATAAATCCAGCTTATTTAATTAAGAATTTCCAATACAAACACAACTTAGCCAAAATCGCAAGCCTTTATGTCAGTAGATCATTTGAGTCAAAATATTCCATCTTCACATTATAAGCACATATGTAATTCAATTCCTAAAAATTTTCAAATTAAAATGTATATTATATTCTAAATCTAATTGTTCAATATAAAATATGTTTTTATTGACTCATATATTTCTCTTAAGCAAATAATTTTTTAATTTCATAGTGAAGCTCATTTTTAACAAAATATCCCTTATAGAAGTGTTAATGTTCATAAAACATATTTTATTTAAGATAAAAATCAAAAAGTTATTAACTTAATTTTTGAAAATTTTTTAATTAATTAAATAAAAGTTGCCTAAATTTATTAATTAATTAAGAGTTTGTAAAGAATAAATAGTTATAGTACCGTTAACGGTGTAAATATGTAAATATTCACATAAATGATATAAAAATAAATAAAGAATTTAATATTCAGCTTAATCTGAAGAATAAATGGAATTATGCTGTAGCCTTGTTCTGTGTTTTTTTTAAAGAAAATTGCAACACATTTATGAAATATATTTTGTCATAAAGGATTGCGTTTTATGATATGGTAAAAAAATTATTCATTTATATATATAAACAATTATTTTTCGTACTGAAACATTGTACGAACAACAATAGTAATGAAATTTAACTATCATTTCAATGAAACAATCTTACTTAATTTCTTACGTAATAATTGTAACGGATGTACGATTCTTAAATTTTACATTTTTATTGGAGAATAATATTTTGCAATAAAAGTAAATTGTGTGTAAACTAAACGAAATTATGTAGTCACAAATATTGCTTATTTTTAAATTAATAAATAAATAAAAAGATTTGATCTAACACAAATATTATATTGTGATATTAGTTCAACATATCTCTACTTCATCCTTCATTGTGACCACACACACACACACACACACACACACACACACACACACACACACACACACACACACACACACACACACACACACACACACACACACACACACACACACACATATATATATATACAAATAATAATTATTTAAGGAAATAAAAAGTGATTAAAAATTTCAAATTTCAAATAAAATTTAAAAATATTTGATTATTTTTGGTAAAAAATTTAATCCACACAAAATTAAAAAAATATTAAATTTTTGCATTTTCGTTTTATTAATCGTTGCAATGGTTCTAGGATTCCAAAATGAAGAAGATTTATCGGTGCAATTGAAAAATGCAATTGATATTTGAAAAAGTGTTATAAAGTATAAAATTTTTATTATGATGGTATAATGTATCAAATAATTACCAATAATTAGAAAAAATATGTCCTTGCAGTATAGTAACAAGTTTGTAAATTATGTAAGCCAAAGAGATAAATTTTCCCTGAATTATTGATGTTCTAATTTTAAAAAGAGTCTTTTTACTATAATATTTATGAAAACCGCAGTAATTAAATGCTTATTCTAAAAAAAAAGTTTTAAATGTAAAATGTAATTTGGAAAGATTTTCAGGAACGTTCATATGTAGCTAAACATGTTCTGAGATCAATTGCAAAAACAGAATATTAGTACAAAAATAAGCAATTTTGTTTAAATAAAAACAAAATCACTGAAGAAACTGAAGTAAATAAAATGATAATGAAAAACCAAGCATGGCTAAGTTTCTCAAGAAATATGTCTATTTCGTTTGTTTATGACAAGGAAGTAACTGATTAGTAGTAATTGGAATGTACCCTTAAATACCAAATTTTCTCTTCGTACTCCTTGTACTACAATAGGATTATTAATAGATTATAAGTTAATTTTTAAGTGCTTTTGTATTCGTGTGCCTAATTTTAAGTATATATATATATATGCTTGTATGTGCTTTTGTGCAAAAGATGATGATTAGTTGTTCACATATCAAACGAAAATTAAATCAATTTAACTTAAATTTTAAAAAGGATTTTATAATTTTAATTTTTTTAATAAAATGTATAAAAAATGAATAATTGAATAAAATGTGATTCTGGTTAAGAGTAAAAAATAATTTGGATTAAATTTGTTACTCCTAGAAAATTTTGCTCTAATAAATGATTTATGTATTTCTAGTTCATCTCAGTATTTATTCAAATTCTTGGCGGAAATAACAAAATGTTCTCACTCAAAAAAGCTTAACTTTAATGTTTCTCTAAATATTGTATATCATAGCAATAGATTTTTATTCATTATTCAAAAATATTCTAATAAATATATTTTGCTGCTACACATACGAATTAATTGGAAAAATTAAGATTCAAAAACAAATATAGCGAATAAAATAACAAATATTTAAATTAATAGGGAGAACAAAATAGAATGAGAACAAAAAGGGAAATTAAAAATAAAAGAAAATTCACATTGAACACGAAAGGTAGAGTCTTTAAATCTCTGTATCTGTATCTAGTTTTGGGCATACAAAAAGATATTCTGCGTTCACAAAGCTTGAGTTACAAAACTGATTAAATGAAAATTAAATGAAAAATACCTGTTTTATTTAGTTTTTGTGCCACACAAACATGTCCTGTTTGTAGTCTAAAATTTGCCACTCAACAAGATTTTTGACAAAACATTTCCCAAGTGTCTTGAATATTAGCCCAGGATTTGCCTGTTGATTTTGTCACCAAGTCATATTTTAATGTATCCATTAATTTCTTAAGATTATGGTTTTAAAGTGACTTTGGAGAAAGTGGTTTGTTATCTTCTAACTCAGTTTTCCTCTCTTTGCTACTAAATCAGCCATTTCGTTCTCTTCGGTAATCACATGTGAACGATCCATTAAAAAATGATAATTTTGTTGCCTTTATAAATATAGTTCATGATTTCTCCAAATTCAAAAATAACCTGATTATCTATGCCATGATTTTTAAACTACTGCTTGGGTAGCTGATTTAGAATTTACTAAAATTATTGCCTTAGAAAAACAATTGACTTTTACATTGACGTATTCTAGAACTATTAAGATTGCAATGATCTCTGCATCAAAACTTGACTTAAAATATCAACCATGACCTTTTACCTATTCATTGATTTGTTTTTATCTATTTCTTGTAATAATTTTTCACCTGTCACATTTGGGAACATTTGGGTATTCATGGAATTTGGCTTGCTTTCGTTCATTTTTTGTGCTCTAACAAAAGTGATCAACTGCTATGTTTTAAATTTCAGTTACAATTGTTAGGTTAAAAATATAAACTTGCAAAAATAAAAACAGGGAAGTTTCCACAACTCCTGTGCTGATTCGAAAATCGTTTTTAGGCTGTTTCTAAATAGCCAATCTTTCCTTGTGGGATTGTGATTAATACTTTATTCCTGTGCTAATATCGTAAAAAATAAAACTTACACCTTTTATTAAATCTCTGCTAAAGTAGATTTAATAGTATAAATAAAATAGATACCATTAAATCCACACTAAAATAGATTTAATAAAAGTTGAGTTTTATTTCATGTTTTATCAGGTTTGAGCATTTCCCATTTGATTCAGACAAGTCTTTTCAAAATTGAGTATCTCTTTCCTATTTTTCTTATAACAGTATCACAATTACTAGTGCAGTTTAATTTGTTGTCCAACATTACGCCTAAATATATAGTACTTATACTTTTCTTTATTTTTGATTGAAAATATACCTTAATGTTAGGTAAAGAAATAGAAAAACTTTTTGCTTCTATTTATAATCATATTGTTCTCTTTGAACCTCATATTACCTGGAATTTTCCCTCTTGACTAAGGAAAAACATTGTCTTTAAACATACAGACATACCATAACAACTTTTTAATTTGGTTAAATATCATTGACATACATCTTAAAGAGGGTGCAGCTGCTAACTTCCCCTAGAAAGGGATCCAATTTCTTTGTTTGTAAATTGACTTCTGCTCATTATATGCAGTTTCCCACATATCTGGGAGGAAAATATTTTTTAACAGTTATAAATTTATTCGTCTTTCCCCTAAAAGTCAAATTTCTTTAGCCTTGCTGTTCTGTTTGGGTCTATATCACTTAAAATAAATTTTATACCTTCAAAAAATATAGCACAGGGATATTTTCTTGGAACGTCTAAGCATTGATTGTAAATAATATAAATATGCACTCCTTGAAAGATTTATGCTTATTTGTATTTAAAATTAAAATTTTTAAATTTATACCTAGTGTATCATTTTTGTCAGTATGACTCGATGTAAAAAGTCGTTTATTTTTTACTCATACAACTTCATTTTTGTTTGTTATAATTTTAAAGAAAAGAATTAGTTGAATCCATTAGTTGAATCCATTAAAGAATTAGTTGAATCCCTTAAAGATTTAGTTGAATTAGTTGAATCCATTAAAGAATTAGTTGCATCCATTTTATCTAATGTATCCATTTTTGAAACATGACAAAATACTGCATGTAAGGTCAAAAAGTTAATATGATTGGCAGAGGGCCAAACTATTTCCTTTAATGGCAATATTTCTTTTTTCTGCAATAATTTATTTCCTGATTTACTGAAAATAGGTTGTGGCTGTGAATGTTGTGATAGAAAAATGTCAACTCGCATTAGTTTATGTACACACTAAGATATAACTGAACTAATAGAAGCTTCAGAAAGTGAATATGAAGTATATGAGTAGGAAAATCAAACAAATGATGAAATTGAGAGTAAAATTTCTGACAACGGTTTTGATACCAAAATTCAACAATGAGGATGAGCTATAAGGAGTATATTCAGTCCAAGAAAAGTGAAATAAAGTGGAAGTTGGATCCGCTGTCACATTCTTCGTAATCAACAGCTGCCATTATTTTAAAAACTACTCCAAGAGCCACAGGATATGCAGCGACCATGATGTACACAGAGCATTTGAGATAGTATACAATTCTACAATTAAAAATGAAATTATATAAGTGACTAAATATGGAAAAAAAGTAGAAAAATACGAAAGAAAAATGTTTCAAGCATAAATTGCATTACTATTGTTAGCTTTTATTTACAAATTATGTTGAGAATCAACAAAAATCTTATGGAATAAAGGAATTTGAAGAAGTATTTATCGTGCGACAGTGTCTCTCGAAACACTTTGCACCATATTGAATGTTCTTCCTTTTGATAGTAATCCGTTCTTCAAAAAAGAAGAAATTTGAATAAATTAGCTACAGTGAGATATATTTGTTAAAAGTGGTTAGAAATTCTACCAAAATTATAAGTCCCAATGAAAACATTACTATAGATGAACAATCGGTGGAATTTACTGGCTGATGTTCTTTCAAATAGTATATACCAAATATGTCCTCAAAATATGGGCTGTATGTAGAAAACTTTGTATTTACTGAAAGCACACAAACTTACCCTGCAAAAAAACAAGGGTTGAAATCAGAAAAAAATCAGCGAATGCAAGTTGTGTGTGATATTACTTATTCAGAGCAAAATATAACATGTGATAAATTTTTCACTTCTTTAACTTATTCTAAAATGGAAAATGACTATGCTTGGCATAATTAGGAAAACTAAATGAGAACTTCCTGAAGAAACGACAAAGAAATTCACAGCTCATTCTTTTATTCTACACACAATACAACAGTTTTAAATTACATCTCGAAAATGAATGAGAATGTTATGAGCTCTTTGTTTCATGACAAAGAAATTAGCAATGGATCTGAGAAAAAGAAACGAATAATGATTATAGATTATAATTCAATTAAAGGGGTTGTGGATTCTCTTGATCATATTTTAAACACATATATTAATAAAAGAAAAACAAATTGCTGGTCCATGAAAGTGTCGTATAACATGCTAGATATTTCATCGTACAATGTATTTGTTTCATGAACTTCAATACATAGTGAATACAACAAAAACAAATTGACAAAATGAAGGTTATTTTTGTAAAAATTGGAAAAATCACACATTTAAGCAAGGCTACACCTACCAAAAAAAGACGATTTATCAAAAATATTGAAATGAATACAGAGAAAAAGAGAAAATATACCATCGGAATCTTGAGAATGCATTGTGTATTAAAAGTACAAGCTTTTTCCATCAAGGAATAACAACAAAACAAATATAGTTATAAAAACCAGGCTTGTAAATCTCAATGAAGATATTACTGTTAAAATTGTAAATGAAAGTAAATTTATATTTACTGTTACTTTTATAGATGCTTTATATTATTATATCTATTAAACTTACATTTCTATTGTTTAAACCATTTTTTTAAATAGCACCAATCATTTACTTCAAGAAATGTTAATTTTTTGTATGGAGTCATATTGACCTGAATGCTACATGTGTAAAGAATATGTGATAACAGAACAGCAGTGGCAAAAGTTTTTTCCCCGTATTGTATCATAAGCCCAAAAGTTTCACTATGATTAGAAACCGATTTTAATTTTATGGAACAATTTGAAACTGAATTAGTGGTTGGTAATTCTAGGATACTAGCTTGTTCTTTTTCAAAAATCTCATTTCCTCCAGATAATTTATTAGTCTGCGAGTTATCATTCTTCCAAAAATCTTGTCTTGACTATAATGGAAGTCAAAATGATACTTATCTTCAGCCAATTAGTAGGAAGAATGAGATTGTCGCTCCAGAACTTAATGTAGTTCATTAAAAGAAAATTCCTTGCACTGTTCCAAATGTGCCATGAATTTTAGAAACATATTATCTGGCCTTATATTTTACATATCTTTAGTAATCTTGCTAGTTATTCAATTGAGAAATCTCCACCAAAAGTTTGTAAAAGTTCATTATACTTGATTTAGTATTTCTCTCATGTTTCTGTATTTTTTCCCGTCTTTTTTGTTTTTTACTGAGTGATTATCGTTTAAGATGGAATTTATTGAGTATTTCAGTATTTTTTTTTCTTGGATGACTTACATCTTTGTTTCCTTTTTTGATGGGATGAATAATTCTTCATGTTAATTTGATAGTCAATGCACTTTTTCGTATTGCTTTTTGCATCAATTCTATTGTTCAGTTCAATAAGATTGACATATTCAGGGATTGACTTTTAACCTCTTAAACTTTATTTTTCATTTCCTTTTGTCATTTGATTACAGCTTGTTTGTAACTTTTATTATATTTTTCCTACTATTCTTTGAGTTTGTTTCCTTGTTTGTTCTCTAACTTCTTTTTAGCTCATCTAGATCACTGTTCCAAAAATGATGTTACTTGGTTTTCTTATCTCCGAAATGTACTTTTTAGCACTTTTCTGAAGGCTTGAGGCAAAAGCTGATTCTGATTGTTAAAGTAAAGTATTAGGTAGATAATATTTGCTTGATGTTTCATATCTTCTGTAAAAACTTTCCAGTTGCCTGCTCTTAAGATTTTACATAATTCATACATTATTTCGTATCTGCTTTTGATTGGTAGTAATTGCAGTTTTTACCATCCGGTGCCTACTAGCTGGGTCTTCGATTACCATCTTCTTGAAGAAGACAATTAAGTTTGAAGAAACTACAGTTAAATTACGATTCATATAACTTATCCCACTATCTAATAATGATTAGTAAAGTGATTGAAAAGTAAATGAAGGTGTTTAGATCCTCTTTATCACATATAAAACACTGAATTACTAAAGTGCCACTAAAATACCATTTGCTATTTGTCTGGATTTGAAAAGTCCTTGAATAGTGACATTTTTTTATCATAATATTTTATTTTATTCCAAGTAATATTTGCTTCCTGAATCACTCATCAACTCCCTTTTTAACATCTACATTCGCATTTCTGAAAATTTATTTTAAAATAATCTTCCATTATTCCAATGCAGGAAAGAAAAAAAAAATATGTAATATGTACTGAGATGTGCCTTAGCTAAAATTGTTATTCACTTAGCATCTGTCAGCAAGTGTGAATTAAGGGTATCAAGGACACGAGTAACACTATATCACTATAATCATGTAACGAAATCAATTTATATAAAGTTTTCGAATTCGATTAAACTAAACTTAGGGGAAATTCCTTAATAATTTATTCAAAATGAGATAAACTAATTGACGAATACTATATCATAAGCACACACAATTCTACTTGTACATTTCTAAACATTTATTTCAAATGCATCAAATTATTAATCATTAAATTTACAAAATTACATTTAGTATTTAAGGAATTTACATTTAATTTATGCAGATAAATCTGAAAATCGTTTCCCATTATATGTGTGTTTTACAAAATGTAATTTCAAAAAAATAATTTCTTTCTTTTAAAACTTATATCATAGCTAATTAGTAAGCAGATATTTGATTTTTCTTTTTACAAAGTAAATAACATAATAACAAACATGAGTTTAAAACAAACATATTGTTTGTCAACATGTTCACATTTATATCATTACATTACACAATTTACATATTTTAGTTATGCTGTAATCATATGATTCAATGAGAAACATTCAATGTCAAGTACTTTTAAAATATTAAGGTTTTCAAGCGCTATAATGTTTTAAATGTTTAACTAAAATAAAGGGTTGTAGAGGTAAAAAAATATAATTTACCAATTAAAAAAATACCAATTTTTAAAATAATCATGGAATTCAAAAACATGTTTCATTGAACATTATCTGAAAAAATCTCTCTATATATATTATCTTAAAATTATATCTATGTATTAAGTATACGAATTTAATAAGCACATTAGCATATTATTAAGTATATTAATATAATATGTGGTAAATTAAATTAATTTATATGTAAAATTGTTTGTTTCTAAAAATTTAAAAATGAAATCATTTAAAAAATTCATATGATAAAATTATGTCTTTTCATTTTATAAAAAACAGACACACTTTCTCATCGTCTAAACTGACAGTTATTCAAATATTCAGAAATAAATGTTACATTTTTTATGGATGTACTTGTGACATATGCCATGTTTTATACTAATTAAACATAGATCAAATGACATTTTATATGCATTTCATGGTTTCCAGTTCAATTAATAATATGTATCATGTATACGTTCTGTAGTTTTATACATGATTTAATGATAATTAATATGTTTCTACTCACGCAAAAGTTTGTAATTTACTGTGTTATATATTTTGATATAATCCTTGAACTATTTTGAAATTTTAAAATGAAATATTTTTATTTTATTTAGTTGTAAATACTTATAGCTCTAGTATTATTTTGTTGATATTTATAATCAAAATTTAATCACTGTAGATCCATGCAGGTAGCATTGAGTTTTAGAAAAAAAATCTGCAGTAAATCTGCAGAGTAATTTGGAATTTATTCAATATAAATGGCATGCTTATAAATAGAAATAAGTAACCATTTGAACTGTTAAACTACAGCAAACTATGTTTAAATATTTAGTTTAGATTAGTGAAACTCTATATTCAAAATTGAAATCATTTAGTTAGTTATTTAATTTAAAATTATGGCAGTAATTAAATATCATTTTATTGCTTACCTTCATAAATGCTTTACACTTTAAATTACGTAGTTCTGTAGTTTCAAAGTAATAGGGTAAATTTAAAATGAACTGCATTTCTCCAAAATCTCAAATTGAATAGAAAATATATCAATACAATGGATAATGTAATTAATAATGTTATATTTGTCTGCAATAACATAGAATATTTAAATTTTATATCTTTCTCGAATTTGTTGCTACAGATAATTTTGATTTCTTGGAAATGGTCCTTATGTCCCTAAAATTTAGTTGAATGAATTATTTCAGTAAATATTTTGTTTACAATTGCAATAAAATGTCATTGCACATGATTGATGAAAATAACAACTGACAAAATATTTAAAAAAATATATGAGCTAATTATAAATATAAGTAATAAAATATTTAATCCTTAATTTTTAAATAAAATTACTAGTGTAATTAATAATATTTGTATTTAACTGAAAAATGACTTTTCATTTGTTCAAGATTTGTGAAGACAAATTTATATGCGATTAATATACTGGAAATGGAAAAATCTTCATTAATTTTTTATAATAAATACTATTAAAACTCTAAAGATGCTCAAGATATTCATTGGTCTTTCAATGGGAAATATTGAGAGAAAATAATATAGAAAGGGTGTAAAAGATGCTATGATTCTGTCCGATGACCTGAAGCTTAATCTGAAATCGATGCAATGATGAGCAAAATATAATATCTTGTAGACTACAAGGATCTATATCTGTGAGCAATTCTTTTCCTATATATTAACGACATTATGTTCCAGTATTGGAGTGATAATTTTGTCATAATGTTTTTAATTTTCTCGTAAATATTATTTACGAGAATATTAAAACTATGTTAATATTCTCGTAAATATTATTTAAATTAAATGTATGCCACAATTTTGTAATGTTTATTCAAGCAAAATATTAATTTGCTTGAAATGTTACATAAAACGTGATTTGAAAGCATTATTATCATTTTAATATTTATTATTAAAGTAAACAGTGGTCTAAAACAAAGATCTAAATTATTTGCAAAAAAAAAAATTATGAAAAAAAATAAAATGATCAAGATATTTGAATAAATAATAAGTTTTATAAATTAGCATCTTACAATTGAATTTAAAAACTATAAATCTGTGGTTATGCATTTCATCAATCGATATTATTTTTCAAAATCGTATTCTTTTGAAAATATTAAAACGTTTCTTTTTGTACATCGGTGATTCGTAACATAATATATTATCTGATAAAATTTCATGTTTTAATTTTATAAAAACTTCAGTTACAACAGCCAAATTTATTTTAAAAAATCACTTATATTTTACAATAGTAATTTTTATTGAGATTTATTAAAACTTGGCTGTAGTTCTGATTTTAGAGTGTAAGCTATTGTTTTAATTTTCATGCATTTAATCACTGTGAGTGACTTACAATATTTTGCTGACAAGCAATATTCAAATGTTTGACTGACAAGTAGATTTTTAGAATCAATGAAATAAAACCGAAGTAATACTTAAATTAGATTCAAAAACCAAAAGTCAGATAATTTGCTATTTATGCCAGTTAAAATAAAGCTAAAACACCTCCCTATCTAAAATACCGGGCAATATTCAAATAAAAGTTCAAAGAAAATATAATTTAGTTTTAATTGATGATAAAAATATTTTTATCAATCTCTTTGATATATTATGGAAAGTATTATGTTAAACTGTTGCCATGATTTTTCTAACACCATATTCTTGTATACTAAATTTGAAAGCACAGACAATTAATTCATAATTTTGATCTTTGCCGGAATAAAAGAATTGAATATCAGACAGCAACATCTTCATCATTCAATATTACAGCAGTAATGCCTTATGAGGCAATACCTAATATTTAAGCATATAATCAGCCTCAGCATTAAAACCTTATTTAGGTTAGATATCCAATTTAGTTTTAAATATTTTTGCCAGTTTTTTTATTAGTTATATTTTTTTTAGTATTATTTATTTTTAAATTTAACAGTTTCATGTCCCATTACTCATTGCCCATTGACATTTATGCAATTGTGAAGTAAAAAGCTTTCTTCTAGTTTGGATATTGAATATACATGTAGCTAACTGGAAAACGTTATCTGCTAATATTCGCTTCTAATATAAAAGGTGTTTCTTACTTAAGTAGTCTACTTCAATACTACTTAATTTAAAGGATATATTTCCATTATGTAACTGAAGGAAATTAAAAATACATCAAATGACACCAATACAATATTCAAGAGTAGAAATTAATTATTGATAAATATCATATATATATATATATATATATATATATATATATATATTAATTTTGAAAATAGATGTCATAAGCTAAATGAAATTTATTTTTTAAGAAAATGCATTGTGCATTTTTCCTTTGGGAAAAGTGAGAGGCAATAATGACTTTCCCGAAGTTTTATTTATTATTATTTTTTTTACTTCACTTAAAAAATACGAGCAAGATTTCAATCGATAAATCTTTTACTTTTCTCCTAGCTTTATTACTACCTCTATAACAACAAATACTTCGTTTCCTTTTCTTATGCGAATTATTTTTCCATCAAAGCCTTCCAATAAATGTGAAGAAAATGAAATTGGTGTTTGTTTAGTGAGATATATAGGAGTGTTTCTTTTTTTCTTTTGACCGTTTGGAAACATTCGTTACTCGAGATTTATTTTTGCACAACCATAAGAGCCGATAACAGCTTGGAAAGTATTCTGAGTAATGGTTATTCAAAAAGAAAGTTTTTTTCCCAATTCTAATGAGTTAAATCACAGTCCACATAAAAAATGATACGATATTTGCCCATTTTGTTTTTCCTATTATTAAACTTTTGCTTGCCTCGCAATTAGTATAATCAAGAAGATTTAAATTATTTTTTAATTTACTTCCACCTTTTAAATAATATATATATATATATATATATATAT
>JAPDSC010108057.1:135921-147087 GCA_026290005.1 Latrodectus geometricus
TATATATATATATATATTTACTTTTCTGAACAATAACTGTCATTAAATGAAAATGTTTCTACAGAGGTAGAATATGTTATTTTTTTACTTATACAAGTTAATTTATGTATTATAATAATTATGGGAGCTGGAGCTTAACATTAAAGTATATATAATCAGCCACATAACCATGACACTATATAACTTTCTTTCACTTGTTGAATAATTGTCTTTAGAGGGTGTAAACTGATAAAATTAAATGCATTTAACTCTTTTAAATTTAAAAAATTGTAAGGACAACTTATTTTAAATGCTTAAAATATTTTGTATACATTTTTAAATAAAATTATAATCTTTTTCTTTTACCAAAGATAAGATTCGTTGACAGTGAGATATATTTTAGAAAAAAAAATTATATTGATCTACTGTTCTGTCAATTTTTCGCAGTTTTAAAAATCAATGGTTTAAATTGAACGTGGTGTTTTTTCTCGCAAGAAAAGGTGCGTTGTATTTTTTGCCTTGGAGATGTGAAAGGCAATAATGACTTTCCAATTTTTTTTTAGATTTCCAGAAAAACCGCGAGCAAGATTTCAATCAATAAACATTTTACTTTTTCTTGAGATCTTTATTACTGCTTCTATAATAACAAATATTTCTTTTCCATTTCTTATGCAAATTATTTTCCCATCAAAACATTTCAATAAAAGGGGAAAAAAATGAAACGAGTGTTTGTTTTGTAAGATATACGAATGAGCAGTTTTTTGAACGTTTTGTACCATTTGTCACTCCTGCTTATGTTTTGTGCAAATTTAAGAGGCGTCAACAGCTTGGTAAATGTTTTAAGTAATGGTTATTCGAAGAAAAGTTTTTTCTCATTAATGACTTACATTATTGCTCGCATTTTAAAAGACATTAAGTGAGATAGTTTTTTTTTATACCTCAAAAATGTTCTATTTTTGCTTAGCACAATTAGTATGAATTTCCTTTTTTTATAACTTATAAAACTACTTGTATTTTTATGTACCTCATGTTGTCATGTTGTAATAATTAATGTAAATTACTCTTATATTCATCTCACGAAAGTTTTCTATTGAGTTTGAAATTTAATAGCTTATTTGGTTATTTAAATTACTTTCAAATCAATTTATTTTAAAAGTTTAAATTTGCATGAAAAATTAATACTCTAAGGGTTTAAGGTTAAAGTTCTTTTTTAAAAATATAATATTTTGTTCTGAGAATAAATTTCTATGTTTTAGATTTTTCTCTAACAGGTATTCAAAAAAGAAACCTATTTTAATAAATAATTATAAGGATAAATCTCACTTCAGAAACAGAATCACACTTCAGAAAAGAAGGAAAAACAGATTAGTTTATGAAAGAGATAAGAAAGAGATTATAAATTAAATTTCAAATAAACTTATCATATTTTAAAAATTCATTTATTTTAACATTTCGAAGTATTAGTTAAAAAGGCAGAAAAATCATATTTTTGTATCTTGATAACAAGGGTTAAATTCATAATATTTTTTCTCTTTCCGTAGTATTCTTCATCTTTCATTTCAAAATTTATAAGCAATTTTTATTTTTTGAAGTACCCAAACATAATACAGTAGATTATTTAATGGTATTCATGATCAATTACTTAAATAAACCCAAAATTGTTTTAGTACAAGTGAACTAGTGAAAGAGTAAATTAATTCACTACCATCAGTTATTCTTACATTCATACATGAATAACGGATTTTATTACTTGAAGAATGTCAATGTTTTTTTTTATGTGAAGAGTACCAGAAGATGAGTATTTATGTGAGAAAGTTATGGGCAAAAAATTTCTCTTAAGCTAAAGTTCAATGTAATACTTTTTCATTTAATCGATTTTAACCAATTTATTTTTTCTGTTACTCCATTTCTGATAACATATATTAGAGTTGTTGATAATACTGAGAAAGCATATAAGATTGTCTAAGTAATTATGCCCTAACAATTCGCGTGAATTTCTAGGTAACACAGCAGTTAATATTTTTGTTTTAGATATAGTAAAATCTCATATTTTATAAATTAACATTCAAATTTTTTATCCAGTTATCTCAGTTATTTCAACTTATAAGAAATCAATCATTTCTTTTGAATTCTTTACCATTATTTCATTACAAATTTGACCAGCAGAACCCTTATATTTTGTAGAACTATCACTTTTTTTTAAAATATTACACATTTATTTAATTTTTAGAACAGTAATATGGTTATGTTATTTTTTTTAATAATTATTGCTACAATTTTAATGAATACTTTCTAGCACTTTTGCATTGATATGAGTATCTATCTTAGTTTGACAGGAATTTAGAATTAATATCATAAACTTTGAAATTTTATTCTTTGTTTTATACACTCAAATCTTTTTATAAGGTTTGTTATATGTCTCGAGGAACAAATTTTGATCTGAAAGTTTGAAGAAAATAGATCTAACTAGTTGAAACAAAATTTTGTTATTTCCTTGATCAAAAGAGACGGTCATGTAACAAACTAAAACTGCGTTTTGATGTTTCTTATTAATTGCATACCAACATTACAACGTTGAAGAGTAAAGACATACTTTTTAGTAACATATTTATTATTTTATTGTATTCCAAATTCACTTTTTGAAAAATTTACACATAAATATTTATATTAACTCAGATTTGAAACTAAAATGGGAACATTTTTAATCCCATATTAATGATTATTTAAAGACATTTAAATTTAGAATGAATGCTTGTCTTTATATTTACTGCACTGAAATATAAATTTAAACTATTAATTAATTTACTAACTTGTGTTTACAAAAATAATTTATATATCATTTTATCTTTAATTATTTGAATTGAATTATTCTCTTTCCTTGCATAAGCATTCAAGAGCAAAATGATTGACACTACACCTAGTTGTTAATAGTTAGCCCACAAAGGTTTAAGAAAATCATATTTGAAATTTTAGTACATATTTTTTAACGTCGTATATCGGTTTTGCTATTAATGAGCTTAAACAGCAAAAGTATTTTTGCTATGTTTTGAATAAAACTTACATTTTACTCTTTAGAAATTTTTTTGTCAAATTAATTTTAAAAAAATAGAATAAACTTTACCATAAAAAATATTTTAGTAAAACGCTTGTGTGCGTTGATTTAGCTTGATCAATATCATTTTCTAGTAAAACTAATAGATGTTTTTCTCTTTAGCCTACATTGTCTAGTGGAAATTCTTATCAAAACGCTTATTAAACTAGTATTCTGATTTTATATCCGAAAAATATTTCTTTTGTTCTGCATTCTTTTGTAAAATTCTCATTGATTTTTCTTTACATAATTACCTAGATCATCAAGTTACTCAACTATTTAAACAATGCGTCGGTTTTAACTAATGGTTAATGTTTATATTTGGTTTGTGCAGATGATATTTTGTTTAGAAATGCATTTTACAAGTTTATAATATGCTACAAAAATCATTTCCTGCACTAATAATTCCAGTGCTCCTAGCTAAGTTGAGAGAAAGCTTTACGAAATAAGCGATTTTAGATTTTAATGGATACTCAAAATAAAATAACAATTTAAAATTTTCTACAATCATTTGAAAAACATATTGATCCGACTGCTGTGTTTTTTTCTTTAGCTTCTTATGTTAAAAACCGAGATATTAGCTATATATTATCTTTAAAATGCTTTGAAAATCATATTTAGTAGTTATATAACTAATTGCCCATAATTTAAAAGTTTACAAAACTTAAATTATACAGAGAAGAGTTTGTCGTTTGAAGTTTGAATTTCGCTTTCATTGAAGATAAATAACTAGAATATTCTTTTAAAATAAGTCTTTAATAGTCATTTATATACAAATAAAAAGCAATATATTTCTATCTATATTATTCTTTACATTGTATCACAAATATATATATTTAAGTTAATTATGTACATATGCACAAATCTTCAAATCTAAATGAGGATAAAAAAATAAAATCAGAGAATAATAACTTTCAATAATGCTGAAGAAATATCATTTGTTCCTCAATCATTACCTCATTCTTAGTCCTTCATTTTTGTCCTCGAAAGACAGTTGATTAGTATTAATTCATATTAATACAATTTTAATGAAGATACAAATCTTTTGCTTACTAATAACGCGAAAAAATCACCTTAATTATTTCAAATAATATCATGGCTATATATATATATATATATATATATATAGTGAGTTTAGTATGTGTACATGATCATTGAATGCATTTAAAACAGAAGCTTCTTTGATTTCAATAACGAAACTCGCTTTATTTAAAATAGTATTATTGAGAGAAACCTGCTTATTACTGAATCACTTCAATCAGCTATGCATGTATTAAATTATATGCATATTATATTGATATAGGAAGTATAGTGATCAAATTATTATCATTCTAAGTATCATGGAAAGGAAATATTGAAATTGTGAAAGCTGAGTCAATCTTATCTAGCCCAAAGATCGAACCATGAACATATTTCACAGAGAATGAAGCGTTACCGCAGGGATTCATTGTTTATGTAACGTATATACTATTATGAAGCAATCATAAATCCTTTATTTTTAAATTCTTGTTAACTGTAAATCAATCAATAATATATTATTATTTGTATTATACATAATATTCTTCTATAACCATCTTTTAAAAAAATGTAATTAAATTTCTTTAACTGTATTGTTCAATAAATGTTAGAATGTAGTAATTAATGTCATACAATATTTTTAATATAACATTGATTTATTTCATTTAGTAATTTTAAAAGATTATGGGTAGTACTCTCTAACAAAAAATAAAAATTACAGATATTTATGAAAGCAGTATGAGATAATTAAAGGAAATAAAATATATATGACAAAGAAGAACAAAATATTTAAAACTTTATTAAATTGCAATTTTCTAAAGAGATAGGAATATTAATACTTGTAGATATTTGAAAATTATATTAGTACCGAAAACATATTTCGAAAAAGTATATTTTGTCTTATTTACTGCAAAAATATTTTTTTTTTGAAAAATAGTAAATAAGATAAGATATATATTTACTAACTTTTTCATTTCGTGGAAGAATGTTTAGAAAACCAAAATATGTGCGTATTTAAAATTTAATACTTGAGAAATGTTTAAAAAAATGATCACTGTTTTCATATAAAACAAATTATTAATATGTCAGTTTTTATAAATATCTACTGTATTAAAATCACAAACACTTACTTATAATATTATAAAAGTTTTGAAGTTGCATACATAAGTATATAAAAACATTTTACTACATAAATATAAACAGAATTTTTTATGTATTAAACAGTTATATAAACTATCTTTTATTCTCCGAAAATGAAAGTTGTAGTTACCTATATGACATTATGCATTATAACTCTTCTATAATTTTTTAATTTTTTAAAATTCTTATACTTTTAGAATTGATTTAAAAGAAATGATATTTAAAAATTTTTCACTTAAATATTATACATTTTTTTCACATATTTACATTTCACGTGACACGGTAATGATGCATAAAATGCAAACATGCATTTCTTAATGAAAACTGCTGACCTATCACTTTCACGAAAGCTGCTTTTTTAATTTTTATAAAAATAATTTCAATAAGATTAATATTTTCTGATTTACTTTAATGTTTTGATTCCTACCCTTATTTATAAATATTAATTTTAAAATTAAGTTCACTAATAGTCCTATAAGAATTTTCTAGCCTTTTTATCACCGTTAAACTTTATATTTGAAAGGAAAGTGTTTTTTAATATGCATAGAATAATTTAAGCTAGTTAATTCGACATATACTTTGTCTTTCTGACAGTAGAAATAATATTTATTATTAAAATGAAATTTTTTTGTAGTTAACAGGTATAGTAAAAATGAGCTTGTTTCTTTTTTCTGAGTGAAGTCCTTTTTTATATCACAAATGGGAATTTGAAAATATTTGTCACTAAACGTGGTAATAAACATTACTAAATTATAAAAAATATATAATTTTGTAATAAACATTTACTGTTAATTTTATTAGTGAATATTCGTAAATATATACCCTAGCTTCCAATATATAAAAAAAACATAACAAATAGAAGCTAATCATAAAAGACGACTGTAACAATATAATTTGTAATTTATATAAATGATAAAAGCAAACTTATTTAAATTTATGCAAAAGGGCAACTTATCAATTTCTTGTATGGAAAAGAACATGTATACATGAGTGCAAGAAAATATGTAAACATGAGGTTTTAGTAATTACGCTTTGTAATTGTTCTTGATTGTCAATCTTTGTTAGCAGATTCGTAGAGAATAGTCAGTGGAGTCCCGCAGTATCTGAGAGAACCTGTTTGCTCTATCCGATAGAGGAGCACTTCTGTTGACATAACATGTTCCAGACCATTTTTGTAGCATCATATTAAAGAATATCCGCTCGTATGATGCTAATTCACTTTCATTGTACAGGTCTCTATGCAATTTAAGCAGTTGTAATTTAATGGATAGCAGTAATCCTTAATGGATGACAGAGGAGAGAGAGCACAGGCTAAAATGAACATTACGGTCACATCTCACCAAAGGCAAAAAGTAGCCAAATATGACAAAATTAAGTGATTATGTCTCCCTCCCCAAATTAATTCACTAGAAGCAAATAATTGCCAAATGTAGGTTGATTTTTGCAGATTATCTTAATGGAGCCAAATTATCGTTAGATGGCTCTTCAATACATGATACGTTCCAATTGTAGGTCATTACAATATATAAATGTGTATATTTAAATTTTGCTTAGGTAGTATCCACAACGGAATTTCATTCAGAAATTTGATAGCAACATTTTTTTTTTAATTTTTGCAGGCATCATCTTTAAGAATCAATGAATCGTTAAATACATATACAATTTAAAATGATTAAACAGATCATTGTAAACAAACTCTTTACACAACTTTTAACTTTGACTTCATGAGAAGTTAGTCGGTGAGAATTAATTATTATTTCTAATTCGAATTTGTGTCATATTCTTTTTTAATCTCATATTTGATGCAACAAAATTTTATTTGTAAAATTTGAGCTCACCTGAATATCGTGCGGTTTAATGGAGTCTACGAAATTACCGATACATAATTAATAAAGGTATATTCCTCTTGTGAGATAAATGACAGAAATAAGATATTAATTGATGCATAAATGTTGATTTAAACTCTATATATTTTTGTTGCAAATATGATGGATCCATGAAACTGATCAAAAGGTTGAACCTCAGCGACAAGTATGATTTGAGATGAATAGATTGAGTTGTATTGAGTTGTAGTTATTGATGAAAATATGTGGGTCTTAGTTTGGAGCTAATGGTATGGCCAGTTTGATCTCCAGACCACTGAATCCCATTGAGCGTCTGTAGTGCTATCTTGGTATACAAGTAGTTGTTTTAAGTCCTTCTCTTAGAGAGAGCTGGGAAACAGATTACACCGTATCTGATATTCACTTTCCATTTGGGTAACTGACAACTATATTGACAGCATGGAAAATCACTGTCCATAATGCATTTAAGTTAGAGATGGCAATACCCCTAATCAAAACTCCTCTTTGTTATGTATCTATGACATTTTACTATATGAAACAGTAATTATTCTTTTTTTCAAGAATGAAATCAAGATTGATTTTTTTGTACTAAACAATTTTTGCATTTTTCTTATGTAAGCTTCTATGCTGCAACTAATCAATTTTATTGCATGTTATCCAAACTTGGTGGTTTTACATTCATTGATTTGAAAATTAGGCTGGTTGTCCTTTAATTTTTGAAAGCCAGTGCGCATAATTATTTATCTGTTAAAATTGGGGTTTTGCTTTTTTAAAGTTTTCTGAAATTAAATGGATAACAAACGTTGTTATTGCAAATAGAGTTGTTGTAAAAATTTTAAAAAGTAAATACACAATATAAATATATTTATGTACATTTTATAACGTAATATATCATAAAAAATTAAATATATCTACTTATGAATATTTATTTTGTAATAAGAAACTAATTTTAATGAGCCACGTAAATTAAATTAAATTTGAGCTAGTTAAATTCTGCAGTAGATAAAAATTGTTCAGTAAATTTGTTTTTCGACGAATTATTTTATATCAATAAAATTTCGAAATATTTTTTGGAAGTATAATTCTTAAAAATAAATGTCTTGATATAATCTAAAATTAATTGGCAATACTAATATTTATAATATAGTAATATTAAACAATTTTTATAATATTAGGAGAGTTATAAATTCAAAGTACGAAGAAAAATTTATTAAAATACATGGATTAATTAATTGCTTACTTATGCCATTTTTCTTTCAATTTTAGCTACAAAAATCATGCTAATCTTTGAAAATAATAAGAGCATTAGTTAATAAAAATAAATAATGCTGATTTAAAAGCAATATTCCATAAATTTTTTTCAATTGTTTTAATTCAACATTTCCTAAATAATTAAGAAAATTCTGCAGTTGTTTAAAAGTACATAAAAAAGAAAATTTTAAGTAAGTCTATATTGTGGATAGCTAAAATAAAAGCATCGTATTCATAATTATTATGTATTAAAACAAAGAACTCCAAAATATGAGTGAGTAAACTATTGTTTAGAAAATATTATAAGTTAAAACAAAGTTAAATTTTATGATTCGTTTTTTTAAGTCCTTAAAATATACAAAAATAAGTTAATTATGCATTATAAATATTTGTATTCCTGTCTTAGTCTTTAAGAAACTATATAATTTAAAATTTTTGCATTCATTTTTTATTTTTTTTGGAAAAATAAGTACATATAAATCTTCCATGTAAATGATGAGAAGGAAAATAATTGTTGAGTTTTCTTATTCAATTATTTAAACATTTTTCTTTTTTATTACAATTATATTTTTTATCATAAGGTATTCATATTTTTCTTTATTAAAATATAACTTAGTTAACATCTTCTTATTTATTATAATTAAGAAGGGAATATTTACAATTTCTGTGACTATTATAATTTTTCCCATATATTATAATGTTTTCAAAAGTACAGCATGTTATTATTTGTATAAATATTATGAAATGTTTGATGAAGAGTAAAAGTAAATTCTAACAAACATCAAAATGTATTTTACCGAAAATATATTAGATAAAATATATATTTAAAATATAAGTCTAATTTTAATTTCAGATTTAACATTTCCATCTATTTTCAAGATATATTAAGATATTTTTAGCATATTACATTTAAATATTGATTTATCTATAAATTTTACTGTCCATATAAAATGTTTTTATCATTAAATACATTACTAATTTATGAAAAGATAAATGCTGAAAATTGTCATTTTTTATACTTAATAATATAAGAAATTTCGAAAATTTAATCTTAAATAAAACGTTTCAAACTCTTTATGCAAAACCGATACTTCATTGAAAAACCTCATCTGAAAAAGTTTTGGTGAATTTCTAGAGCTTTTCAACTTAAATATTTTGATATAAGTGTGTAATAATTAATGTTCTTATTGAAGTAACTATGCGTGTTTCGATTTTTTTTCAGTGTTACCCATGTTTAGTCAAAATTCTAAGCAAATCAAATCGAAGTATTTGTACCTAAAATCCTAATGTCATATTATAATCTTATTCATCATTTATGGATCAATTTTATAAAATTAAAATTCAAGCACTTTACTTATTAATATAATATGCACTGAATCAAAAATTTCTTAATGTTAAAAGACATTTAATAGGTGAATTTAAATAGATATTTCAATTTTGAATAAATAGTCCCTTTACCTTTAAATTTACATAGTTTTATTTTATGCAATAATTAATGAAATTTCATTATCTTGTTTTTAAGGAAATAGAAGTGGTATAAGTGTCCTTAAATAAAAATAGTAATAAATATTTTACATTTATACCAACTTATGCTAATTTTATGAGCAAACTTGTACCACTTTCAAAATAACGTGTGTAACTGACGAAGATTGAATAAATTTTACCTCTTTTACAAAATGACACCTCAATGTATGTTTGCGTTTAAAGTTAAACGACTGTAATTAATTGTATCTGCTTTAACTCTTCGCCTGTAAAATGGGATAAGGTAATGTGACTCTAAATACATTAGTTGGATCAGTCACTCCATTACCTTAACATTAATGTTTTGGTAAGATGCTATCTTTGTCCAAAGCTTTTGTTATAATTTGATTACTATGTAATGGTAGAAGAGATTTAATGCGTGTTAATGATACTTCTAGAATAATATAATGTTTGTTTGCAGAGAAATACATCATGTAATAAATTGAACAGAATAATTTGCATTTGTGAAAAGACATTTCTTTATCAAAAATATTTGTTCAGTGTTAGATTTTAAACAAAATTTTCAAATTAATGGCTTAAAAATATTTTATTATAAAAATTTACTATGTAATATTGCAATACATTTGAATCATCTTTTTTCAGTTCATTTTAAATTTTAACACATTCTTTTAGATTAAATAACCATATTTACATAACTCCCCCCTTAACTAATAATTTCTTAATAAAGAAAATAACTCTCGAAATGATAATTATGACACATTATTTTCCAAAGAAAATAATTTAGTAATAGTTTTGACTGCAACAAATTATTATAATTATATATGCCAAATAGACAGTTTTTACTTTAAAAGATATAATGAATATAACAGACAGTTATGATCGAAATATTAAAAATTATTTATTTTTTCAAATGCAATGCGTATTAATGATACTACTCAACCATCCTTAATAATATTTATCTAGTTGTCAAAAATATTGATCAATATTTTAAGAATAGGAACCATTTAACATTTTTTACACATAAAATATAAGTCTTATGCTCATATTTTATGCTCTATTATTTTAAAAACTCCATTTACTTTCATAATGTACAGGTATATAACTAAAAATGTATTTCAATCATTGATGTACTCGTGAGCTTTCTTTTTAATTTTATACTCAACCGAGAAAATTATTAATACAATTCTTCTTATCCATTTGCATTGTTATACTCAAGTGATTTTGATTAAATAAAGAAAAAGAAATGAAATTCTTCTTTCTCTTTTTTGTATTATTTTCTCTTGTTATAAATATACAAAATGAAAAAAAGAAATGGAATTAATATTTTCTCGGTTGAGTAATAAAACTAAAAAAAAAGATTAA
>JAPDSC010108057.1:147487-234278 GCA_026290005.1 Latrodectus geometricus
ATATATATATATATATATATATATATATATATAAATACAGTTTAACATCATATAGTTCATGAAATACCAAATCCTATAACAAATTTGCAATTTAATTGCTTACGTTTAGATAGGTAAACTAACGTTCATTTACCCATGACAGGAAACAATTAAAATATAGCAACATAATGCACTTTACCTCCACTAGGTCGCTCTGTATTCGCTGCTTTTAAACTAGGTGCTCCTCTAAGTAAAGGATGTCAGAGGGAGAAAGTTATTCTCTCTGTGTTGAGCCTTTGCGAGAAAGGTTAAAAAGGATTGTAGGGATTGTGTTTTCATTTGCGCTAACGCATGGCGATATAGTTTTAAAAAGTAAACCAAAGTATTAAAGTTAAATTTCTGAAATGGAAATCATAATTTAAAATTTATAAAATATGGTAATAGAATAATAAGAAATATCATGAATAATTTACTCATGATTTGGCCATCAAAAGTTTTGAAAACTATTATGATTGGTTGCATTTTAATGCTATTCACGGAAATCCATGGTAAGTTACTTTCTAGAAAAGTTATAATTTTATTTTCAATACAATAAAAACTTATTCTTTTATTTATTCAGAAAGTTTTACAAGAGTATTTTTCTCAATATAAAATCAAATTAATTTGAATTATTTCAAGTAAAATTTTCTTTATCTTATTTATCCGTATTTAGTTTAAAATAGTTGTGAACCCCTCTCTTTTAGATTTATTTAAATGAATTAACATACAATCAATGATTAATTTAATATTGTAACTATTTGTAAATATTTTGCAATGTACGTATCAGGAATTTCTCAACATAATGTAATGTATTTTGAATAACATGTTTCATCTCTAAAATAGAATTCCATACATTTGAATATAGTTTGGCTGTCAAGAAAGCATATTTAAGTATATATTTTTTTTTCTTTTTACCATATATAAAAGCTGAAATATTAAATAACCATAAGCTTTTGTTATTAATTTGAAATGTTTTATTTAATTTTATATTAATTTTGAAATTTAAATTTTGCTAGAACAAATTGTAATTATGTACATTTTTTTTTCTAAAATTTTATTTTTCTTTCATTTAAGATAAACTCAGCATATTATTTTTTGCCTATTGATTACTTTTTAAGACATCAAAATGATGGAAACTTGGATTTCAAATTGTTAAAATGTTACAATTTAATTTAAAAATGTATATTAAAATGCATTATTTAAAATAAGATTCCTTATTTTTCACCAGATTTGTTTCTTATTTAAACTTTAATTTAGGCAGTTGTACACATTATATCAGATATTTATTTCAGTGACAAAACATCTTTTATTATTATGTATCAAAATTTATTATTTTCCAGAAAATAATTTAATTTGAAAATTAAAAATTACTTCTTTCCCATTTACTATTAGTATAAAATCTGAGCCACTCCGAATATGAAAATTCTTTTAAATAAGTAAATTAATTAATAAATTAAAAATTAATTCTCTCTTTTTCTGTTTTGATGCCCAATTGCTTAACAGTTAGTATGAATTGTTCAAATAAAATGGTCACAAGAAATAACTCTAAAAATAAAAACTATTGATATATTTATGTCAAACGTATATCTTGGAATTTAATTTATATACTTGAGTAGTTCTTAAAGCGAATTCTAAATTCGGAACAGAATTTATTATGTATGATATTCTAAAGACCGTAAGATACATGCATGAAATTTAATTTTCCCTATTATTATACACGGTCATGTTCATAAAAAATACTGATGTCAAAAATTATAAATATATTTATATACAAAATTAAATTGAGATAAGAAAACGACATTTTGTCATCAAATTTACTTATACAAATATTAGTAATGTGTAAATATGTATTTTATATAAATTACAGGGCAGAAGAACTGGGGAAATCCTGAATTCCCCCTATAGTTGATTCAAATAATTAATATAGTCTTCATGCATGAATTATTTCTTTTCTTTCTTTCTTTTTTTCTTTTTCTTTCTTTCTTTCTTTCTTTCTTTCTTTATTTATTTTTTTTACATTTTCTGTTTTTTTGTAACAGGTTCGTTATCTGGTTAGAAATTATTTTGAAAACATTATAAATTAGAAAGTATCTCACAAATCTCAACTCATATTCTTTAATATTTAGGACCAAAACCTTTAATGTAGTTTCTCATTAAAAACTCCTTATAAATTGATTATCAAAATGTTTCTCACAATAGGTTTTAATCATAATGCAATATTTTATTTAAGGTTTCTGTTTAGCAGTGTTTTTGCTTTTGTATTTTTTTTTGCTGTATTGGCTTTTAAACTATAACTTATTAGTACTTATCTATATGTTATTAAAAGTTTTCTCATAAATTCTGACTCCAAGATATTTCATATATAACTATCATCATTACATTTGTGTAATATTATTTGATAACATAAAATTTCGGACTTGATTTCTGATACAAATATAAAAATATTCCAGTGAAAGATTCTACGTTAATCATAAATTTGAAACCTGTTCTTGTACGTATTAGTTGACGTAATAGATTCTAAAGTCATATTACTAATAAGTAAAACATAGTTTACTATTTGATTTCACTTTTTACTTATTCTGTCAACTTTACTAACAAAATAAATAAATGAAGAGTGAAACCATAATCTAGATATATTATAATATAATTGCTTTTTCTCAAATTAGAATAAATTTATAACATAATTGCCCCAAAAAACAAGATGGTAAATTAGATTTTTTATCACTGAAATGATGTTTAAAGAAAGGCCTTATCGCACATTTTACATGAAGAAGAACACTGTTAATCCTTTCCACTTAAGCGAGTGTACTGGTTACTATAATGTCATAATACACTATTAAGCATAATGATATTTTACACTAATCTCATTTCGTCTAATTTAAAAAAATATATTAAATCAATTTTTTATTGTACGTTAAATACTTAACATGAAATTCGCAATAATATTATTGGCATGTCCATTGCATTTTCTTCAAAATAAATATAAATAAAAATATAAAAGGCTATGGTAACCCATATCTCTATCATATTATACTATAAGTAAGAGGATAAATAGATTTAAAATTTTGTAAAACTATTTAAAAAAGTAAGTTTAATAAATTTTTACCAAGGATTATTTTTACCAAGTTATAACTTGCTTATTTACAAAAAAAAAAAAAAAAAAAAAAATCTTTAAATGGTACAGCAAAATGGATTTCTCAGCTTTATATTTGTTACTTTATGTGATAATAAATTATTTAATATATATAAGCATAAAATGTTTTAAAATATACGTATATTACAATTACCCATAAATTAAAAGCAAATTACAAACAATTCTTAAAACAAAATTGAAATTGACATTTTTTTATACATAAATTTAAATAATACCATTCATCCAAATAAACGTTAATTTGTTGGTCATAAATTTAAATTTTAAAATTCTATTGAAAAAAAAACTAAATTTATACAATATATATTGTTTTAATAAATAAATCTTAATTTAGTTTTAATTAAATTCTTAAAAAATTACTTTTTTGCTTATATTTAAGTATTTTTTATATAAAATAATTCATTGAAGCTATTAAATGAATTTTTGCAAAAGAAATATTAAGTGACAGAATTACAAATAAGCTTATTAAGTATATCGGATAACTAATAAACAAAAATATTAACAATAGCTAAGTAATTTTTTAAGCCATTTCTAAAATTCAACTTTTGAAGAAATTAATTACATATAAAATAATTAATTAATACATTAGTATTGTGTCCTTGAAAAATAAATTTACTGATGGTAAACTTTGAAATTTTTTACCAAAATTCTGCTAGTTTTTCCGTGCATTTCTCAACATTCTATGATGGCAGCAATTACTTATCATAGTACTTGAAATACTCTTAATAAAAGAAATTTCCTGAAAACTTGTAGGTCAAAGAAATCTAAACTAATTTGCATGAGAGTTATTTCAACGCATGACATGCAAAGTCTTAATTATTCTTGTTCAAACGATGGCTATACAGAAACATAATAGCATGAGATCCACATATGTTATAAGTGTGAAAAATAATTTTGAATAATATTTACCTTTCAAAAAAGGGCTTTGTGGGCTCAGGTGTTATTTCTTTCTTATGCATTCATGGTGGGAGATAATGAGAGCAAGATATCTAGCATCTGCGTTTGCCATCATGACGCAGAAAAACTCTGCGTGTGTGCGTTGTTCTATGTACATGAATACTAACACATCTCTAGTCTAAATTAACGGTACATATGTGTAATAAGTAACGCAAGAATCTTTTCATCCAATTTATGCTTTTTGTGAAGAACAAGTTTTATTTCTACTCATTAAATATTTGATTTTATCATATATAGTTCATTGGTAATTTATCTGACAACCATTCGATTTTATTATTTTCAGCAAACTTATTTTGTCCTTACATTTAAATCTGTAGTTCCTTTTAACCAACACAAACCAACCAATGCAGGTGCTACATCACCAGAACTTATGCACATCGAGCTAAGGGTTTTGTTGCTCTATCCAGTTTCTGTCAATAAAATAATATTTAAACTCCTATTATTATCATGTATTATTGTAAAATTTTCACTGTATTTGAGTTCAATTATTGTTACATTCAATCTACTATTTCAGAAATACAAAATGAAATTTACACAATTACTCTTTCTTATACTTGCTGAAGGGGCAATCCTATACATTGAACCACCTGTTCATCATTAATATGAAGGAAAAAATACCTTGTATGTAATACTTAGACATACATAATTTTATATGACTCATACCTTGGTGCTTCATTTTAAGTTTTAGATTTTAATTTTAATTATAGATTGAATAAAAGCTTTAAAATATGAGGCATACATAAAACTTGGTTTTTCGACAGTGAATATTTTAAATTCTTTTAGCTTAGTTCTATATATTATTTTTGGAGAAGTTAAAAATTAGTTTTCTATTGATATAACCCTAAAAATGAACAATTATTTAACGCTTAAACTTTAAAATTCAGTTTTTGAAAAAAAAGTACATCTCTTTTTACTGTATTATTATTAGATAAATACACACATTTACAGCTTTATTTACAAATAAAAATAAAACTGAAATCAAATAATAAGAGGTATACATCAAAAATAAGTATCAACGAATATTTGACTTCTAATAATTTGAAAACACCATTAATGTAATTAAATATTAAAAATTTTTTTTTAATTCATAATCTAAGTTTACATATGAGATTTATGTAAATCATTCGCAACAAAAAATTATTGAATTGAGAAAATAGTAATTATTTCTCAAAACAAATGCATCTATGTTTCATTATATTATTAAGCGTATGAACGCAAAATGATGCTAATTTAAAAGAAATGATTTAAATAAAGAAACAAAAAAAAAACTAATCTTCAAATTATAGTTAATGGCTAAACATAAAGAAAACTATTTTTGCAATATAATTTTAATTTAATGCATAATTAGGCTAAAGTAGTAAAAACCAAAATTGTTTCAAATACTATTTAGCATAAATTTTGAATTCATTATTTTCACCGAATACATTCTTCACACAATTTTCTTATAATTAAATGGTATTCACTATAGGAGTAAATATTATTTTCGTAATTATTCTTCTTCTATAAAATTATTACCTTAATAACTTTAAGCATATATCTTTCTTACAAATAAAATAATTTAACATGACTTAAATATTTCCTTCAAAGAATGTTTTGTAAATTGTGTTTTTCATATTTATAATCATTTGGAGTGCATAATGAAAATTAAAAAATCAATGTTTGAACAATTTTTAAAGTAAATTGCGCTTTGTTAATTAAGGAAGTTTTTAACTTATTTTAATTTATAAATTTTTCTGGTCAAGAAGAATTTTTCATGAAATATTATAAAATCGCTATTTTTAACTCCAACAGTATAATTAGTAGAAGAGTAATAAGACTTGTATTGTAAAGTAAAATCAATGTAGACTGTTAAATTTAAAATTTTATACTAATTAACATAATTTCATCGGATGACCTCTGAAAAATTATTCATTTTTGAAAAGATAAGCATGTAAACATAACGGTATCACTTATTTAGTTAGTAATTTATTTTATTGACATATATGTTGAATGCGAAAAAATTATAATGAAATTTTAAAACAGAAACAAGATTTAAATAAAGATATAGGAAAAATAATAAATTTAATTTTAAAGCGCACGATCTGTTATTTTTCTGTTCCTCTCATAAACATTTATGAAAATGCAAAGAAAATATCTCTGCTCATTTCAATATGACAGCTAATATAAAATTAAATATTAATATAAAATAATTCATTAGACAATTATACTCAAAGTAAATAATCTAATTCCATTCGATAATTAAACATGAAATTAATCATCCAATGATATAAAACATTAAAGCACTTCATTTTTGCTAAATGTATGTCATTTTTAATCTATATCAAGCTTAAAATGGAGCAGTCGATGGAACCAAGGAAGTGAAATCAATGTTTAGAGAATTAAAAATTTTAATTTTTCACACTAAAGAATATATAAATACTTTTAGTTTATTCCAAATTAATATTCACAATCTGCAATCATGTATTGAAAAATCAAAAAAAGTTTAGAAATATGATATTTTCATATGAAATATCTTATATATCTTTAATTTCTAATTAAAAGTAAAAAATGGAAATTTTGTTGAAAATAAATATTTTCAGTACGCTTAAAATATATTCTGTGTAATTAATTGTAAGTGAATCAAGAGATATTAAACAATAGATTCCATGGTTATGAAGCATTTAATTCACAAAAATCAATTTTTAATGCTAACAACAAATTGAATATTTTATTTATTAGTGTTTATTTTATGATTAAACAAATTATTATTAAATATGCATTGAGTCAATTAAAGGACAAAGAAATTATTATAAAAATAAATGATGAAAAAAAAATATGTGGCTATGTTTATTTTCTTTCAAAATCTTATAATATTGTTCATTAACAGTTCACGAATTCTTAAATGTTTACCACGAATAGTATTAATATGTATGTTATCTATAAATACGCATTTAAATACAATATACAAAATTTCACATTAAAAATTTTAAAAAATAAGCAAATTCAAAATAAGAAGTGAGATAAAAAAAATATTAATAATATGAAGAAATAGTTATAGTAATTTATACGCATAAGAAATCTTAAATATTTCTGAGCCACAGAAATTGTATTATCATTTCAAATATTAATTTCACAAATTTTCCAATCTTTACAAAATATTAAATTTTTTTACCTAAACATTGGCTCAATTCTTATTAATTTACACTTGAAAATAAGATATTGTATTGCAAAAATGCTTTTTGGGGAAATCCTAAGAACAACCTATATCTATTACTGGCTATAGTTGTTTTTCTTTTCATAAATTTTATTTTGTAAAAATATTGAAAATTAAACCATAGACCATTGAAATTTAAACAATAAATTATACCAATTTGACCTAAAAATTGTCACAGAATGACATATTCTAGTTTTTATAATATTTTTGTTCCTAATATTAGAAGTGTGGTATTCATTTTATCAACAAAACCGTAACTCACATATCTTTATTCATTAATCAAAAGATTAAAAGTAACCCTTAAATTCACCAAAAGATTTAAAGTAAACTCATTAGTTTATCTTTCACCTTACAAAATAATATAAATTGCATATGTTACTGCAAAACATGATTTTCTTTCCTGAAGAAACACAAAGAAAAATTCAATTATATCAATTTAATGGAAAAACCAATTACGCGTTCTTCAAAAAGTTAATGTACTTAAATTTGCATTAAAAAAGCAATCTTAAGTGTCTCATAATGTTTGCTGTGGTCTTTATTTTTTAGAGTTAAAATGTTTATTTTATAAGTTACTTATAATGAAATTTAGATGAAGTTTAAGCAAATAATTTTCATTATTTGTTTTTTTTTTATTTTTGATAAGAATTTTTCACAAAAATTTTAAATGATTAAAATGTTTAATAAAATATATTTTCTGTATTAAATTTTATAGTATATTTTCAAACGTTTAGTCCAATATTAATTCAAGTAACTTAACTAAAACTGTGCAATAATGTTAATTTTAAGAGGAAAAAGAAATATAGACTTTCATTATAATTACAATTATGTAAATTTTTGAATAGCAATTAATTTTTGATTAACATTTATAATATGAGAATTGGTAAAAAATGCGTTTATACAAATAAAATATTTAAATGTGGTCTATTCTTAATGAAAATCCTTTTAGCTTTGCGAGTTCATTTAAAATCTGATGGGATTGTCTTTGCACTAGTTTTTTTTTATATTGCACATAGGTTTAAAAGAATTACAGGCAGTTCAAACTTTTAGTTAGTCAAATTTATTATTTTCACATTCCTAACATTGACAAATGAGTTTTTAATTCGAACACAACCAGTCTTTACTAAAAAGAACATAATGATTTCTGATCTGCATAAGGCTTATTAAAAAGAAAAAAAAAATTAACATCTTTATAATTTTACGAAGATATTTTTATGTAAAAATATCAAAATAATAGTAACACTGGCTTTCAAAACATAAGGAATAACACATTTATCGAAGTTCAATATGAAATGACACTAACAATAATTTCATAGTTAGTATGAATGATAAAAACAAACTTATATAAATTATATTAAAATGCTAGCAACCCTTTTTTATAGAAAACATAAGGTATATATAAGTAAGCAACAACATCACTAAACATGCAAATATCAGGCTTTCTTAATTACGTTTCTCATTTTTATTGATTTTCAACTTTTATTAGCCTATGCATTGGTGACAATGGAATCCCGCAATGTATAAGATATGCCATTTGTCCCATTCGTTAAGGTGGAGGGTTTTCGAATGGATGGAAATAAGGATCTCAAAATCTGATGCTGCTAAGTGTCATAAAGTATGTTGCAGTGTATCCTACTGTATTTGAAATCAATATCAAAGCAAGCTTCTGTGTCGAGTATTGTTTCAAGCCGCCATAAGTTGCAGCAACTGCAGAAGACCATTTTATAACTGTTTCGACCAAAAAGAGAAGAAGCACTTCTGCAACTTGTTGCAGACTACTCTGTAGAATAAAGGTAAAAAATATCCACCATAAATATGCAAAAGAGTCTTAACCAAGACAATTTCTATGCAGGGTGACCAGATGTATGTGCCCTATTCACCGGACGACAAAAAAAAAAAAAAAAAAAAAAAAAAAAAAGATCCGCTTGTCTTGGATAAGAGAACACGTTTCCCGGACCAGACTTCGAATGGGTTCTGAACTTTTTACAGACGAGTCCTGAATCGCTCTTGCGTGTGAGTTTGTGTGAACTGTAAGCATCAGGTACTATTAATCTCTGATATTGTGAAAAGACATAGTTACCTCAATAGTTTTATACTATTTGGGCAGGAATATCACTCAGTGTTAACAATGATCTGTCTGTGTTCCATGGAAAAATTGTTATTGCCAGTGAGCTTTGAGATCTTCTGGCGTAATTCTTGTGACCACCTGGATGCCAATGCAATTGGTAATGATTTCCCTTTCTTAGATGATAACACATGGTCTCTTCAAGCTGTAATTTTTAGCAATATTTTAAGGTTTTTGTTAGAAGCGAACGGATTAATCAGAATCATCTTCAGACCTAAATCTTATACGGTATTTCCATGATCTCCTTGATAGGCAGGTTGCTGCTTTGAGACCCCCTTCCTAAAGTCTGTAGGAGATATAGGAAACAGATTACTCCGCATCTAGTTTTTACTTCCTCTTTCGGTAACCGACAACTTTACTGACAGCATGAAAAGTCAATATCGTCAATGCTTTCAAGTTAGAGATGATAATTCCCTTTTAAAATCTCTTTTCTGTTATGCTATTATAACATTTTACTACATAAATCTGAGATTATTATAAATATTATTATTATTATTTATTTTTTTTTTGCAAGAGTGGGCTTTCTGGGGAGATAGTTTTTTATGTTGTTAATAATTTATTTTTCTTTTGTAAGCTTCTATATGTTGTAGTTAATACATAACTATTTTATGTATACATTCTCTAAATTTGATGGCTTTACATTCGTTCATTTGCAAATTAGGCGTAAAATAAAAAGGTTTGTCTTTAACTTTTTGCGGTCAGCGTAGTTTTGAAAAGAATTATTTATTTGCTTCACGAGTTTGCTCATATATTTGCCCACAATTTTTAATTACTTAACGAAATTATAATGAGTTATAACATAATACAAGTAAGTTCATTTCATACTGTATATCTTAATATTTCTGTTAAATCACACTGTAGTTAACACATCTTATAGTTATTTTTTTATATTAATAAAAAACAAATCTACTGGTAAATCATTTTTGTAAACAAAAAAATTATTTTGAAGGTATCCAGTAATTATTTTGAAGATAAATAATTTTCAGTTTTATAATTTTTCATTATTCATTACATTTTATACTTAAATAAACTAAAATATAGGTTCAAGTGATTTTCTTCCGTTACTTAGCAATTTCTAAATTACTGCTTACTACTAATGTGCTTATTGCATAGCAATTTGGAAAAGTTAGCTAAGTATTTTGCATAACTTTTAGAAATAAACGTGTTATAAAATGAAAACAATATAAAACATATTTTATCGGAGCATATATATGTTAAGAATATTCATTATATTTCTTAGACATATTGAAATTTTCTCCCTTGGCAATTTATTTCCACTATCAGCAGCCACAGGAAAAATTTTGATTTCAGTTTTTATCTACTAATCTTAAACTTTCTTTTTTAAAATTCTATTGAAATATCACTTTGTTCTGGAAAACTAATCAATATATAACAATAAACAAATAAAATATTGATGACATATATTTATTTTAATTTTCGAAAATGCACATGAGAAATATAAAATTTTTCATTTTCAATCAAAGATTGAAAGGAAATAAAATCCCGAAATTAAATATAAGAAGAAGCATTTTCGGAATGTAATATAGTTTAGAAATATTTTAAGTATGTATTATCACAAAATCATTTATATTATTAGGATTTTGTAATAATACATACTGATTTTACGAAATGGTTAACATGAAATTACTCATACATCACATGTTAGATAATTTTAATCAACATTTCTAAAGTAGAAAGTTTTCTCATGAGATGGAATATATTTTTTTATACTGTAACAACCATGTTTCGAGAATACTACAACAAATTAAGGATAATGTGAGAAGAAATACCAATACGCAATAAAATAATTTATTTACTCTATCATATAATTTTTAAAATAATAAGGAAACTGATAGGAATGAAATCACCTTGATGTGCGTGAAATTCAATTTACACATAATAACCCTTGGTTACTAAATGATTTCAATATTATCATGGTTTTACCATACAAATTTAAAATGTTAACAGCAGTTAAAACAAAGGTCATAAAGAATCGGAACCCTTTCAAATATAGTATTTAAAAATACCGATTTTTTTTTCTTTTTTTTTATCATACAGATTTACTACATCTAATTAGGTCTTATTGTTTTAAGTATTGAAGGGTGTCTTTGTTTTAGATTATTTATGATATGCATTATTGCAGAAATCATATAAAATATACTACCACGCATACTTTTGAAACGATATATAGAAAGCTCAGAAAAAATTAAATATTTAAAAAAAATTAATTTATTAAATTTTTTCAAGTATTTTATAACTGACTTTAAACATTAAAATATTTTATATTTAAACGTCACTTGCAAAGACCATTGAATATCTAGTAGTTTTAACAACACAATTAATTCAAATATATTTATATGTCTGTAGTTCAAATGAGTGAGTGGAGCCTGTAGTTCACAAAAGATTTTATTTTCTGGGGATATAACTCAATTTATGATGAAGTTTCTCAGGGGGTGAAAAATACGAACCGTATTTTGGTATTAATTTAAGGAACACCGGAAATTTCGGTTATAGCTTATTGATTAAAAACACGATACTGTGTCAACTTTAAAAATTTCAATAATGTTTGTTTTGTAGATTATTACAATTATGTATCAAGTAATACTTAATATATACAACTAAGATTTAAAAACAAATGTAATAATATAATTATTTTCAAATTTTCTGAAAACATAAAATTAAAAATAACCCTGTTTTCACAATATAAAATTTTAATATTGTTTTTAAAAATAAATTCATGAAGATACATTTTATGAAATGTATTTTCCTTCTACCTTATTTTTCATAGAATGACAATATAGTCTTTATAAAAACATTCAACTCTAAAATATAAATATATTCAATAATACTTCCCATTATGCACAATTAAAATGAGTGTTTTCTAAAAGAAAAGTAATTAATATTTCCACAAAATAGTTTAGCTCTAATTTAATTCTAACTATTTTGTGAAAATTACTATTTAGTGTACGACATATAAGGGTCAATATTAAAAAAAAAAAATTTGTGAAATTTTCTTGCTTGCTGGAAATTATTTCTTTTTCAAAACAATATTTTTCTTTAAAAATGATTATCTTAAAGAGTAGAAAGATTAATCTTTTTTCGAAATTTCAAAAGTTTGAAGAATAAAGATTTATCACCTCGCATATCTTCCAAGGACTATAAAAATTACCAAACTAAAGCAATAGATTATTCACAAAATGACTTTGTTAATAATTGATACCCACGTCATGGAATACACAACAAAAGGATGATGATATAATGTAAACAATTTCAAACATTCGTGGACTCTTAAGAATTTATATTCCAATCACTCTTCCAAATATCATTAGTTTCCTACATAAATAACCAAAAAAGAAACTAAACATTACCAAGCTTGTCATAAGTTGAAGCCAGCAAAATGTCATCCTTGTCATCCTCATAAAGACCAGAGGATCGATCAGGAGTAAGGTACATGTTCCCAGAATGAAGAGAAAAGAGAACAAAGGTGTGGAGAGGCAATTTACAGCACCTGTCTGCCTTTAAAATTGGTACAGTGCACTGCCGTATCGAAAAGAGAGATAGTTTGGAAGGACGAGCCAAAAGGAAAATTTATCGACGTGATCACTTTCAAAAAAGAATGCCTCGCCTGAAAAGAAGTGAAAAAAGGGAGATTCCTTCCGAGTTAGTGGTAGCAAAATAATGGGAAGATAGTGTTGCGTTGAAAAGTGCTTAAACTTCTGGTCGTGTTTCCGTTTTTGTTTCGTTTCTTATATTCATTTCAGTGGTTTTCTATTAGTGTGAGGTTTTGTATTCCCCTGATAAGGGATATGGATCTGGTGTATTTTTTTACTTTTTCTCAAGACAAAAGTAATGGTTGAAAGAACTTTCTAAATTCATTACTTATATGGAAATGTTAATAACTTTATGGAAATATTAATAATAACTTTATGGAAATATTAATAATTACTTATATGGAAATGTTAATAGAAATATGGAAATTTTAAAATCTCGTAGAAGAAACTGTTCTACTTTTGATCATATTTAAGAATTTTAAAAGTTTTTTTTTTAAAATTATAATTAATTCATACAAATTATATGAAATTATTTTTCATTTTGAAATAGTTGTATTTTTCATTTTTTAACATAATAATAATAGTGTAAGTAAGAGCATGCACAATTTGCTTACTCTTGTTCTTCAAAAAAAATTCAAACACGCATTTTAAAAGTATAAAATAAAAACTCTTTACAGTTCCTCAGGATGTTGGATATATTTTTAAGTAAATTCAATCTCTTTATTCAATTATAAAATTGCGTTAATCTACCCATATTTACTCCTTAATATATGTAAGTTAATACTCAAAACTTAAATATTAGATGTTTTATGCCATGATGAAGCTACCTATAAAACAGGAAATTTAGAAAAGAGAAGGAAGACTGCATTATAAATTTAAGCAATAAGGAAAACATTGCTGCACAAAAAAATTTGTGTGGTAAAGAATCAAACAAAAGAGCTTTATTGATCTCATAGTATTTCATCAATGAACAGATGATTGTGTGTCTATAAGGAAGAAAAATGAGCAGATGTTTCTTATTAAGTGATATTCCCATTTCCGTTATTGATGTGGTTTTTAAACATGTGCACTCCATAAGCAGCACAAGATTGTCTAACATTTCTTGTTTTATAAAGTGCTTACTCTTCACACAGGATCTGTTTTAATTGCTGAGTATCCGCACCAATCCGCATGCAATCGTTCCGCAAGTTAGCCTCCCAAAATATTTCATAAACTTTCTCAGGGATTTAAATCAGGAGAGTATGGCGCCAATTCAAGATATATCATTCCAGTAGTTTTTGAGCAACAGGAGTCCAATGTGACCTAGTATTGTCCTTTATAGAAACGAAATTTTCGCCAATGACACCATAAACAAATAGACATGGGAAAGAATCAACTCCTCGCATTACTGATTTCTGATTGCAGAAGGTCTCTAGAAAGCGTGAAGTTTCTTTCAGCATGTTTATCTAGATGGCAAATCCCAGACTACATTAAAGGTCTCTCTCCATCATGATATCGGGATGAAACCGTTACTTGATCTTTCTTCGATTTAACAAAAACTGAGAATCACTAAGGGCATTGAAATGACTCTCACATGTAGAGGAATCAATCGTATTGTAGGGGTGTCGTGTTTTTGTTTTCATTGTACTGCTTTAAGCAGTAACACTCATGGCAACTTTCAAAAGGATGCAGCATTAAAGATAATAGATGCGTGGGCCAGTTATGTGAAGGCATCTGCACTATGTAGAAATCGACACTAGTCAAAAATTTTCTGCACTCAGTTACTGAAAAATAACGCTTTATAGATGATTTCAGGTTTATTTTTAAGAACAAGACGATCTACCGATGATATACGGCAGTTGTTTATTGCTCTCAGATTCGCTCGTAAAAAATGACCGAAAACGCATCTCATTGAAACTAATGAGGTTGCTTGTGCCACGTTTAAAACACATCCCTTTTGGCACGCTAATCCTGAAGTATGATTTGTTCAGTTAGAATCGCAATTTGTTGTATCTGGAATAAGTACTGACGAAACTAAATATCGCTATGTTGTGTCAGCTCTGGATGGAGACGTTTTAAGCTTAACCTCCGAAATTATTTGGCAGCTGAATGCTATTAATAAATACAAAACTATAAAAAGAGAATAATTTGGAATTACGCAGATTTTAAAACTGCATGTTTAAAAATGCTGATAAAAGATTTAAAGTTTGGAGATAAGAGAACTTTTCAAATTTATTACGCTATATGTGCTAGATCTCACCAGTAATACCATTATCAAAGAAATCCAAGATCACTTTTACTACAGCGTTTGCCAGCGTCACTTCAGCAAATTCTTACCATTTGCATTGAAAAGAGACAAAGCAAATTTATTCTTTTTCGCTGAAAAAGAGAATAAAAATTTAGAAGTGACTCAAAGTTTCTCAATACACATGGTAACTGTAATAAATGAAAATTCTCGTTTTAAAAATTAGGATTTGACATTAGTAAACTTTCCGAATCTATTCAACGTTTATCTTGATCGCCATTTCCAAATAAAGGCAATTTTAAGAAAAGTCAGTCAAGTTTTCGTTCAACTTCAAGAAACCCTACAGTTTAAAATCTCAATTCTGGTATTATAAATTCAGATCAATCACACTAACCGATTGCGTTCCGTTGGCAGTTATGCTAAAAGGTTAGAAAACTCTATTCAAATAATTGCAGACATAAGTCATATACAAAAGCACTTATTTATATATGTCATACTTAAAAACCGTCGATATCTAGTTAACACGGATACATCGGTTTTAGTTATCGCTAAAATACACATCTTATGGAGAAAAATTTTTTTTCTCAAAAATATATTGCTATTTTTATGGCGAATGCTTAAAAATAGATGTTTTTTTTTAAATAGCATCCACTTTAGATATGGGAATTTCTAGGCTGTTTCAATGGAAATTTCGCGTTGCTGAAGTTACTCAACCAATTTTAGGAACTGATTTTCTTATCCACTTTCAGCTGTTAGTTGATTTAAAAAAAAGAAATTAATACACTCTTTAACTTACGTTAGTCTGAAAAGGGAGACTTTCACAACATTCTCTTTGAGTTTGACAATTATTGCAGAGGTTGCCGTTAATCGAAAACACTCATCACGGTACCTAACAATATGTACTAATAACTTGAATGTCTTCTCACAAACTCTTAAGCACCACATTGAAAATACAGGCTATTGGTTTTTGCAACTTCGAACTAGACGTTTGCTGCCAGCCAAGCTTGTAGCCGCTAAAAAATAATTCGACTATATATTAAAAATCAGCTTATGTAGATTTTCAAATAGCCAATGGGTAATTCCCATCAATATGGTAATTAAATTAAATAGTACGTAATGAATTTGTGGTAATTAAAGGCCATCACAATTTCAGATCTTTATCCTTTTCCACTTATGCATGACTTTGTTTATAATGAATGGCTCGAAAATTTTTACCCAATCAGATTTCATTCGAGCTTATCAGATTCCCTTTGCTAAATTTGACGTTAAAAAAAAAACAGCCGTCCTTTGTTCGGTTAATTTGAATTTACAAAACTGATGTTCGGGCTGTGCAATGCAGGAGAAGCTTTTCAATGCTTCGTGCATGGCGTATTTAGAGGTTTAAACTTTTATTTTGTGTAAATAGTTTCTAAGAGCTTGGAAGAGAATTTCACCTATTTGAACATAACTTTTAATCAATTTGATGAATACAGTACTATCTTAAATACGGAAATATTCGTTTTAGGAAAATCAAAATTGAAGTTCGTAAGTTTTGAGATATCCTCCAATAGAATTGCTCAGTCACCTGCCATAGTGTCTATAATTATTGAAAACTGTGTCGTAATTACGCATATTTTTAGCTGTTCAATTTATTCAATTTTGATCTTCAATTTCTATCACATATTAATCGATCACTCTTCCGAAAAACAATTTTTTCTTTCGATAAATACCGATAAAAATATCCTACACCAAATATTTGGTCATTTGAAGCTAAATATGCTTTCAAAATTTGCAAAAAGCAATTGCAAGCTCGACGACACTCGCACATCCGATACCTGATGCTAAATTATATTTGCACACTGATGCTTCCGGATCGGTTGAAATCGGCACAGTTCTTCAACAATTACCAAACTCTTCATTTGAATCTCTGGTATTCTTTTCCTGAAAACGTATACTTACACAAAGAAAATACAGTATATAGGATAGATAATTAATCTTAATTTACTAAGACACTCGGTACTTCATTTATATACTCAAAGGAAGAGAAAATAATTCAGTACTTACTGGTTATAAACCGTTAAACTTTGCTTTTCAGCAATGATCCGATAATTCTTCTCTTCGCAAAAACCAACATTTACAGTATATTAGTCAGTTTACAATTTATATTTATCATGTAACAAGCAAAGAAAACCTGTCACTGATACCTTTTTTTCGCTTTAAGGAAAATAAATAGGTCAATTCTTTATGACGAAATTTTAACAATTAAAAGTTTCCAAATGATACTAATTTAGTTTTTAAAAATATTACGTTCCCCACGCGCGAAGGTATATTACTTTGTCTGCTATTCTTATACTAATGTCGTTCATATCACAATCTTACAGACAAAGCTTTTTTTCCAAATTTAATATTTTATCGCGTAAGTATTGGTTATTAAATTATACCAAGTATCCGAAGAACAATTGTTCTAACCAAACAAAGATGTATTTCGCCTTCTTTGAATAAAGATTATGCCCTGTTGTGTCGTGCTTGTGTACTGTGTCACAGAACTAACATCCAAAGGCATACGAAATCCCCTTTAAGAAATTTTCCTATAACTTTTGATAGGTTCACTCATATGTACATTAATATAGTTGAACCGCTTTCAACATCACACGATTCTAGGTACTACCTTACTGCAATTGACCGTTTTTCACGCTGTCGAAAAGCAATTATTGAAAACTGTGTTGACACGACAGCTGAAACCATAGCATCTGCCCTCATGCATTGCTGGATATCACACTTTCGAGTTTCAGAAATTTGACTCCTGATAGAGTAATGCAATTTAAAGGTTCCCTCTTTTCTTCTTTATCCAAAATGCTTTGTATGCACAAAATTTAACAACAGCGTATCATCTACAGACCAAATCCATTGGCGAACGCTTTCATGGGCACTTAAAAAAATCATCTATCAGATTTTATATCACTAAAGGATGGTCGAAGTTCTCCCCCTAATTCTTCTTGGTTTGAGAATCGCCGTTAAGGAAGACCCCTCGTTTTCAAGTGCAAAGTAGCTCTACGACATACCTCTCACATTGCCTAGTGACTTTTTCCGATCTTACTGTTTTTGTAATGAATCGCGGAACGTCCCAGTTTTACTCCAAAGACTTCGTGATCTCATTACTACTCTCCATCCTACTCCAGCTTTATGGAACGGATATCGAGATATCTTTGAGCATAAAGAGTTGCAGACATGTACTCACGCGTTTGAGAGAACTGACAGTGGTTGCCGAAGTCTATAGTCTCCTTTTTTACGTATTATCCTGTCATACAAAGGACTAACAAAGTTTTTTCGGTAAGTACAAAAAATAAAGACTCAACTTTTTTTTTTATCAACTGCTAGAGTTAAACCCTATTTCACTGGGAATGTGTCTAAAGAACCTTCAATAAGTAAAAATCTCTAGACTAATCCTCAGCATAAATCCATTTAGAAAAACAAGGCAGAATTTTCAGAAGAACCGTTAAAAAAATCCTAAGGAATTTAAATTTAAATAACATAAAAAGAGCTCAATCTCGCAATTAACCGAACCACAAATAAATGAACTAGAACTGGTTCGTTCCCCAGAACGTGGTAGAAGTTCGTACCCCTGATCCATACCAACCAGCAATTTGTGGTAATTAAATTGAGCGTTCGTGTACCTCACAGGAGGGGGAGTACTATGGTGAACCAGCACAAGCAGCTAGGCAGGCGTATATTGTCCATTAATCTTAACTTTGTTTTTAATTTTAGGTTATATTATTTTGTGGCAGCAAAGATTGTCGAATACGTTTATTAATGATAATGAGATTTAATTAATGATAATTGTATGTATATAAATGCTGTGCAAACCGAATTCTGTATGCCAATAGCCAATCTGGTCAGTATGCCATCGGCACTCACTGAACAAACTTGTCTTAATGTTAATGAATTTAATTTAGTATGTTTGGTTTTATTTGCAATTTCATCTCAAGCTCCAAAAACCAAGCAAATTAAAACCGGTTGTGTAATACTAATAGTAATGATTTTAGAAAAAAAAACAATTTTTTTTTTGGTTATTTGAAAGTTGTATTAGAGAAAATATTTAAAAAATTCATTTGTAATTTATAGCTATTAGAGTATATAAAGTTTCACATAAAAATATAGGAATATCTGATGTATTTATATCACAAGAATGTTTAAATATCACTATGCAGTTTGTGGTACTATTAAAAAGTTTTGAAAAATGTCATTTAAAAGATAATACATCAATTGTACTATCATTAATCATGAATCGTAATTTTGGCAACAATCATTAACAGTCGAAAACGCTCTTTTCGCTATTTGGAAGTACTGCTAGAAATGTTCGATATACCTTTGCCAAGTATTTACCTCAAAGTCCCTCATTTTCAAATAATTCGATTTCTCTTCCGATGGTTTTGGATATAACTGGTTTCTGTATTGCTATTTAGCTTGTCGAAATATTTTTAGCTATTGCTAACTCTAATTTTTGACCAAGAGACAATTCCATTTAACTATTGACATTAATGCCATCATCATTTTCGATGACTGCACCAAACTTTTCTGAATGTGGATTCTTTTGTAGGTAAAAAATGTTAACACATTGACTGCTTATCACGCGCTAGCGCGTAGAGTGGCGATATTGCTGAGGAGCCAATCATGCACCAGCTCGTGATGTGTGGTAATGTCTTAGTAGCCAGTCACGCGCTAGCGCGGAATCCACTTTTGATTGTTCATTCTCTAGTTTATCTGGCAATGCTTGTAGGGTATTTCTGCTGGTATTGGCATGGAGATATGAATAGAAACTATCTGTAAATATTTAATTTACAGATATAAAATAATAATATTTCATTAATAATTTTAAATCATATTTCCAATTATTAGTATGTTGGCTTCTGGGTACAATCTACTTCGTTGTCAAGGCATTAACTATCAACCCCATCTCCAGAGACTGACAGTCAATGTGTTAAGAAAAATTTACTATAAATTTGATCAAATTTGATTTGGTTAGTCTTTATTTGATTTTCACTTTTAAAATCATTATAATTATGTAGATGCCATAAGGTTTTTTTTTTTTTTTTTTTTTTTTTTTTTTTCCTTCATTTTTATAGTTTTTTCTGTGAGATTTTTGAATATAAAATCAATTCCTCAAATAATGATTCACAATCTTTCTTTGGTAACTGCAACATTAAATTTATTTTTGTATATTTATTAATAAATTAGAACCTTTACAACCCAATGCCTCCACACAATCAATTTTATTGGAAACATATCTGATATAATTTTGGATATTGAGTCGAATCGACTATCGGAAAAATTGATTTACAGATTTAAGTTGATTATAGATTTTCAGATTGTTTTTTTTTCAGTTCAAGAATCATTCCATCATTAGGATTAAACTATTCTATCATGTTTTAGAATCTAAAAAAAAATCCTATATTCTGTTTTATTTTTAGTTCATAAATATTTCTGTATTAGTGCATTTTTTAGAGGGGCAGTTTAAATATCTTAATATTTTTTTGAATTTTATTAACTATCGAAAGCAACTCGTGATCAGTTTGTTTGTCATCCTTGTTGGCAATATCTTTTTTCGAAAATTACATTACATTCATTGTGAAATTCTCTCTCACTCTCTTCAAAGTCATAAACATAAGTTTTCACGTCCAAAGTTAGGTTGTCCTTTTTTTTTTTTTTTGATATAATACATCTTCTTGCTCTTAATTGGAATCTATAAGAATAGCACAATTGCTTATTTTCACCAATCAACCCTTCAAGTTTTTTCTTAAACTTTGCGTCATTAGTCACTGTGGATGCAATAATTTTTTCAGGAATAATCCATGTTTCCTGAAAGAAATCTATGATTACTAAAATTGACTATTTTTCAATAGTTTCATTAAATTTTATAAAGGACTTTAAAATATGTGAATGAAAAAAAATTAGACAGTTTACTTTTAAATTAATGAAGTCTTATATTTTACACTTTTCCAATTTCCTCAAAAGCATAAATTTTATTTTACTACCTTATGTTTATAAGTGAAGCGATGTGCCAATATCATACCAATAACATGTCAAAAATGATTGAAATGATATATATATTGTGTACGAGCTAATATATAATATTTTCTTTTATATTCCAGAAGAATAACCCGAGTCTATGCATGAGAGAATAATATTTTGGGAAAATTCCAACTGAGAATATGTTTGGTAAAATTAAAAAATTATATTTAAAATCGTTAATAAATTTGATGCATTTATAATATGGTGTATAATCTCCATTTTATTTATACACATTACAAAAAAATAAATTCATGCACTTTATTTTATTACTAATTTATAAATTCTTAGAGAGAGAAAAATATAATAATGGGTGCAATACTTTGACTGTATGTTGTACTTGATACTAATGTCTTTGGCAAAAAGACATTAGCACCGATAAGCTGCTATTTGAACAGGGGCTAAAAAAGTAAAAATAAAAATAATCAAAATTAATTTATTTTTAAAACTTAAATTTTATAATGAACAACGAATTTGTGTGTGTGTAAACAGGAATTATAACCACAAACCCAATTTAAATTTTATTACTAGCCTCAGTTATTTATAATGATCTTGATCCTTTCATGTAACTTTTATTTGTATCGATTGATTTTCATAATAAAAACTAAAAACATTAGTCCTAATTTGTTGACTTTAATGTATCATTGTTCTTGTTTAAAGAAATTGATTATACTTTAAATCCATAACTGGAAATTTGAAAATGAATTTACATACCTAGTGACATCGACAAACTAAATAAGCAGTTCAAATTGTTTGCAAAAATTATATAAGGTCTCAATATTATTTTTACAACAATGTGTAATATGTTTAGCTATAAATCACTTATTCAAACAAAAGTTGAAAATGATTATTTTAATCTATATATAACACTTAAATTGTTTTGGTACCTAATGCATAGATATTAAAAGAATAATTAAAATTAAAGTTTCATGTTTTGATTTAAGAATTCTGAACTATGATTTTAGAATTCTTTAAGCATCTTGAAATATGGTTTTAGTTTTCATATTCTTGATGAATAATATTTTTGAATCCAAAAAACTCATGGAAACATACAATTGTTTGCATTTTCAATTTATATTAAATTTCAACTACATTTGTTTGCTAAAATATTAAAAATGATGTGTGCTTTTAGTAAAATTAATTCATTGGCATACATTCATAATAAAATGATTCCTTCTTCAGGAATGAGATAACTGAATGAAATCCATTTTAAAGAAGCAACTTTGAGACACAGTGTCTTAAATTTTAGTACAAACCTTTTTATAGAAATAATTTTAATCTGCTTTAAAATTTCATATAAAATATTTACCATTAGATTATGATCCCATGAAATTTATAAATTGAGTTTAATTCAATTATTTTTTAATTAAATTACAGTTCAAATAGTAACTGTATATTTCTGGAGAATATAATATTTTAAAGACAGTTTATGATTTGTGCAGCATTAAAGAGATTATTCTTGTTTTCAGCATACCATAAATTGCAAAATATAGGGAGACAAATTTAATAGCGCACTTTATCTCCTTCCTTCAAAACATATATTAATGTACTTAAAAGTTATAGCAATTTATTTTCTCATGCGTATATTATTTTATTGATATTTTCTGTACTTCATGAGGAAAGGAAAATCATAAAATTAACGCAATAAACCAAGACAGAGACTACACGTTTAACTTGATTACTTACTTAATTGAAAATCAAATACACCGTCAAAATTTATTTAGTGTTCATTTCAAACTTCCAGAAAACTTTCCACTTGATAATGACGAGACGTTTAAATTATTTTTTTTATGAGTTGAGAAACAACCTAAAATAGTCAGACAAAAAACAATACATACAAACATACAACTAAGTAAAGTACTTCAGTAAAAAGAAGTTATGATTGTGAAAAATAAAAACTAACGAGCAGGATTTCTTTTAAATATTAAAAGGATAAACTCATCCTTCTCTGAAAAAAAGACCTTCATTTATAGATTTTCTACAACAGTCGTACGGAGTGGTATAAAACACCAAAAGTCTGTAAACGTTGAAGCTCAGTTTAACGCCGAGGAGTGTTTTTTATGACTTTTTTTCATCCTACCAAATTGCTTGTGGCACATAAAATCAAATTTAAAAGACCAAGAAAAATGAATATGCGACATTAATGTAAGCATGAACAAAGATGTTCGGAGCATGGTCTTTAGGAAAAAAGAGAATATATATTTTTGGAGAAATTCCAGAGCTTAGAAAAAGAAATTTCTAATGGAAAAAGTGAGTAGTTCTAAGTAAAAAAAAAAGTTTTTAAATTACTAAATGGCTTTTTTCTCTTTTTTGCTTATGAACAGAAAACCATGGATCAAAAATAATTTTAAATTATTAAATTGATGAAATGCCGGTTAAAACATTGTAACCGAGAAAGGATTCAGTAGGGCCGTAAAATTATATTTATCAATACTCGCCATTCTACGCATTTCTAGTTTTAAAATAATTATTTTTTTATAAGATTTGGTATGTATCTCTGAAATATTTTTCAAATAATTTTGAGCAAATCTTAAATTTATTAAGTAAAATTTTTCTTGCTTATAAAATATTTCTGTTTATTTGCTTTTTGTCTGTACTCTATTAAAATGATTCCCATTAATATTATTTAACAATAAAATATTTTCATGCATTAAAACAAATTCTATTCCAAAATATAGAAAACTTAAGTTATGTGATGCCATTCACGTTATCAATTAAGAAATATAAAAGTATTTATATTACTTAAATGTAATCATAAAATATTGAAAGTTTAGTTAATGATTCGTCAAATTATGGATTTTTATATTGTACACGCGCAGCCAAAAATAAGAAAGCATTGTTAACTAATAATAAAACCAATTAAGAAAAATCGATTTTAAACTGGTCTTAATTTTATGTGAAGTGTTAATCGTATATGTTTATTGGAAGGAATATTTTTATAACTGTATTTTTCTTACCCGTACTATACATGAAAATTTAATTCCCCGTTTAATTAGATTTCACATGTAAAATATTGTAGCGCATCTATCAACTAAATTACCGCATACAAAATTTATGATTTTAGTCCTAAAAAAGATTTTCATTTTGATGAATAAATATAATGATGCACTGACATCCAAAAGCTAAAAAACAACAAGTGTTTTTGCACAATTTGCGAATGAATGAATATTGAAGCACTAAACTTAGATGATATGTGCTCAAAACGGGTATGTATTGCTCGCAACATAAATTTTTACATTATATATATATATATATATATATATATATATATATATATATATATTGCTGGAACGTCCATTCTTATAAAAAATATTCACATTTAACTGTCATAGAATGATTAAAATTTTTTTTAATAGATATGACCATTCATTGACCATTCTTGATTGCATATATAGCATTAACTATCCATGCTGTGAATTAATTTGTCAATTACCGAAGTGGGAAGCAAATACCAGATACAAATTAAGCAGTTTTCCAGAATTTCTATAGAAATTGGAGGGGAACATAATGCAACAATCTGTCTTCCAAGATATACTACGGATTTTCTATGAGTTACAGTTTTTTATGATTGAGCTGTTCATTCCATTCATTCTAAACAAAGACACTCAAAATATTCCTTAAGAACTGCAGTTCGAAGAGGTCGTTCATTATCATCCATCAAAATGAAACCATTGTCAATTACATAGGAATATGGATGGACATGTGGAACAAGGATCCCATTCCAATATTTCACACCAGTCTAAGTTCCCCCTTGGAACTCATGCAGTTTAGTGTGACAACCTGGCGAGAACCCTGCTTGAACCATTATTCCATCATCACAGTAGATATGCCTTTACACAGTGGTGGATTGATGTTATTTGGTTCTCTGTTCAATCCAGATCTGTTCACGTAATGAATGACTTTCCAGTGAGAACCTGGAGTGATTTTTAAATAGTACAGAAACCCATCACAGTCTGATCCAGAGAACATGTTTTCTTGTCAAAAGTGAGCGGGCCCTTTTCTGTTCTTCAAGTGTGAGATACTGTTCATTGTTAGTTTTTATTCTACAATATAGTCAATCAAGTAAATTTACAAATAGAATATGTATTATAAGAAGGCAATCAAAGCAGTTGTCTTTTATCACAAAATTATCAAGCAGTAAAATTATATGCATGTATAATCACTTGGTTTAAAAATCATAAAAATAATTTACACATATATCTTTAAAAATATCTTTTTAACTAAAATCTTGTAAAATAATCCAATCGGGAAGATTTTTTGGAATGCAATTTTTTCGCTTTAAAAATAAATTTTCTTATTGATAAACATAGAAATATTTATAGACAATTTCGTTAAAAATATTATTTTAAATGAAATATTCATTAAAAATTTATATCTTAACGTAATTTTAAAACTGAATACATTGACTTATGCCACGAAAAAATATAAACTAAATTGGATTTTGTGTTCCTGATCTGCATAAATTGGTACTAAATTATTGATGTGTCTAAATCGATAAATTTTTATTATTAAAGTTTTGTATCTTTAGTTATTTTAAAAAAATTTAAATTTTAAATTTTAATGACACTTGCATCTAACAAACAATTAAAATTAATTTTTATATTCATTGAGGTTTATTTTCATTGATATTAGAAACTTCATGGCCAGAATGAAGCTGCCAAATTGCAAATGAAAATGTATAGTTATTTAATTTTATGTGCTGATATTTTGTGAAATGATTATGCGAAACATTTGCTTTCATAATATTTAATATAATGTAACTAAATTAAATAAAACAAAAACATAATCTAATATTTTGCTTTTAAGAAATATTTGAAAGAAATATTTTGCTTTATGTAATTTACTTATAGATCAAATATACTATTCGAATTTTAAAATATTGTTAACATTTTAAAACTTTATGTTTCGTTGTTATATTCAACACATTTAAACATTTCATTTTTCATAAATTGAATTTTATAAACAAGTTTTATGTACTATTTCTTCTTCAATCACGATTAATTATCGTAATGTTTAAAAGAAAATGGAAAACTTACTATATATTTAGAACTATGCAAAAGTAAAATAACTCTTTTTAAAGAAATTAAAGTGTAGAAACAGATATACCATATAAATATATGAAATAAAAAAACTGCTTTTTTTTCTGAGTAGTCACTTACATGTAAAAAGTTCATCATTACTGAAGGTAATATAATATAAATTAATACCTCCTTAACGTTTATTAATCAAAAACGTTAATTTCTATCAGAAATTAATTCAAATACATTTTCCTTTCAATTTAATTTTAAGTGCATATTTTTATACATAGTATGATGAAGAACTTAAGTGAGCTGAATGAAACTTTTGGAAAAATAATTGTAAGAGCCCGTTTTAATGTCAATTAATGATCAAAATTTCGGATTTGGGACGAATGTAAATACATTTTTAAATTAGGTACTTGGTGAAATTACACATTGTATGAGTTTAAAAAAATACGGCTGCATATAATGAATTGAATTTATATAGCATTCAGAATTGTCATTATTCTGGCAAATAATAAAGAAGATTGCTTTTATATATTTCAAATCTAAATTTCATCTGGAATAACTGAGAAATAAAACATTTGAAATAAACATTTTTTTAAGAAACTACATTCATGCCAAATGCTTATTATATAAAACTTATAGATTAATCAGAGAATAAGTTCTATCTGCCATTGTAAAACAGCTCGTGTTTCAAAGAAGGAAAATACACACACACACACACCTTTAGGATACATAATTCACTGTAGTTAGTCATTATTATTAGCAAATTGCATTCTCCATATCATGCAATCACTTTGTAAAATATAATAATAGATATTCGCTCACTATAATTGAAAATAACTGACTTCGGAAAATAGAATTTACCAGAACTTTGGTTTGAATGAGCAATTTTAAAACCCAAACAAAATGGAATTCTCCAAAAAATTATTATAAACTGGCATAGTTATGTTTATGAGTGTTATCAATAGAAAAATATAATGTTCTTCTATCAGCCCAGTATTGTACAGTTTAGTTCTTGCTCATTTTCAAACAGTGCACGAGATGTAAACTAACTTGTAAAACTCATATTATCAACGCTGAATATTTTATGCTAACTTTCGGTCAACCTTTGAAGTGTATCTAAGCGGTGAATTTATATCTTGCAGGTCAGGTACATGTTATATCATATTGTTCCAACATTCCAGTATAGATACACAAAATATACAAAATGCTTGGTATTTCTCTTTCCATTTCATCTCTTTGCATGTGGTCTTCTATAGACCTTGCGCTACAAAATCCAACCAACCAACGAACAATCTCTTTGCATTACTGAACTGCTGTTTTCTTTTCCTTCGGAGCTGATCTAGTTTTAAACGCTTATAAACCTAACATTGACAATTTCATATCTAGTTAAGGCGTGCATGAAATAAAAATACACTGCTGACCACCACCATAAACGCAACATAATGAAGGAACCATGCAAATAATTAGAAATTTATAGCATACAAAAGCAGAGTAAGATATGCAAATGATTAGAATTTCAGCGCAGACGAGCAGCATGAAACCTTGTGGCTACACTTCAAAGCGTTATTCAGTGTTCGGAGATTTTAACCATTTCAAGTTTGGCAATTGTGTTTTTTTTTTAAACGATCAATTATATCACTTAAAAAGGAGCGATTATTTTTTGTAGAAGTATACGAATTCGACAGAGGAATGATAGTGGCCAACCAAGATTATGGATTATCTTTCAGGGAATTTGGCAGTCGTGTTGGACGAAACCAAATAACTGTATTGGGATATGTGATCGTCGGATGCAGGAGGGTACGACAGATCTAAGCGTTTGATCACAACAACCTCAGTGCACCATTTCACGTGATGACATACAAATTGTGCGCATGGCAGTGATGAATCGCTCAGCTTCATCACTGCATTGCCCATAATATAGAATCGCACAGCACATTCAGTCTATAAATCATCATCCAGTGTCTGTACTTACTATTAGACGTCATTTACAACAGAGTGATCTATCTGCAAGACGTCCATTGCCTTGTCTACCCTTGATACAGAATCACAGATAATTCCGCCACCAATGGTGCGATAAAAAGAAGGATGTGGAAGGTAGAATGGATTCAAATTGTCTTTATTGATGAATGAGCAATTCATCAATAAAGACATGCTTGTCTGTAAAACCACGATGGTCAAATTCGAGTCTGGAGACACCTTAAAGAGAGAATGTTGAGCAGCTGTGTTATGCACCACTACATTTGTTCTGCACAAGGTATTATGGTATGAGGTGGTATAGGATACAACTCATGCACTCCTCTAATACGTTTTTCTGGTGCTTTAAACAGCCAGCGCTAAATCCCTAAGGTGTTGAAGCCATTTGTCCTTCCAAACCTTTAGGGATTGATCATGGCCATATTTTAACTCGATAATTCATGACTACACGAGGCACGTATTGTACAAGGGTTCTTTGTCAATTACCAGAGTGAATCACTTCCACTTTGATACTTAGTCATCATGTTATCTACAAAATAAATTTTGTTGCGATATCTGTTGTTTTTCTTGTTGTTGCAATTTGAATGGCTAGTATTGTATTCATTCAATATTACATACACAAAAGCAACATATTTGTTCCTTGATATACTTACACTAATATGAGTTGTATTATATATATATATATATATATATATGGCATTATGTCAGCTTTAAATATGAGTCACAAATTGTCAAATTTTTGACAATGAGCCAATTAGATGTAAAAATAATGTCCATTTAATGAGTTTGATATGTACTAAATATTTTTCTTTACTCCTAAGAATACTGTTATCCATATTTTTTTCTATATTAATCAACAATTTTAATCTTTTTTTAGATTAATCAATTATTCAAGTCATTTATAGTGATTTTACTAGATTTACTTTAGTTTTAATAATCCCAAAAGTTATTTTCCTCAAAAATATGATATTTTATTAATTGTCATACGGTGATTCAAAAATAGTTTTCAAAATATTTTGATTTTACTATTGTTAATTTCTAGATAATAATTTTCAATCCTACAATCCAGTTTAAAATCTAAATTCCTTCTCTGTTTGAAATCAAATACATATTTGCTCAAATGGTTTGTTAAAGTAAAAGTATTAAATCACAACATTATTAGATATAAGGTTTTTAAAAATCGCTTTTAAATTAACCCCTTGGTATTTATAATATTATTTAATATTGATAATAAAAATAAGTATTTTCAATGATTTGTCTTTGTATAAAGTGTTATTATATTACTAACTTTGGAAAAAAACACAGGGATAAGCTTGAATTTACACAAATTTTGATATCATTTTCGATTATCAGATGCTATCACATATATTCAATCAGCACAAAAAACCGTAAAAATTTCCGTAAAAATATATAAGAAAAAATTACAATGAGAAATATTTTAAAGCCGTAATTAGTTTATTTATAACTTTTAAATGACAAAAATAGGTTAATAAACTTCGTATTTAATTAAAATATAATAATAAACATTAAAAAACAAAATATAAATTCATTTTATAAAATATTAGGCAGAGGAATTTTAAAATTAGTAGTTCTTTTGTTGTATTTGTGTAATAGAATAATTAAAATAATTCCCCGATCTGTGTGTGAGCTCGAAATTTAACTTCAAACACTACCATGGTAATACTAGATTGAATTAAGTTTAAACGTTGTAACAAAATCTCAGAATCCTATGTAGATACATCAGGTGTGAATACTGCAATAAAGACATAAATCGAACAGAACAATGGCAAAAAATTGAAATCATGCAAAGTTACGACATATTTACCATAAATTTAAGGCGTAGTTAATTAATTAATGATGAAATTATATATAGTCAAAAATTCACTTCAAATTTAATTAAGAATTTGCTTGATTTGAAAACTTGCTTAAAGCTTAACATTAAAAGTATTCTTCATTTGTCACACAGCTTGGATTTGAACTGAATAATACCATAAATATTTCTCTTGAAACATGCTTGTAATAAGATTCTTGGCAATATTTTAAGACTAGATTTGTTGAATTCTTAATATATTATGTTGAGATGAATAAAAATCTGAGTCATACATTCAGGGAGAGGGAGCGTTTATATAAAACCTACGATAATATTTAGTTTATTGTTTTAATATGAGAAAAAAAAATTTGAAACCAGCATACGAAACCCAATAAAGATATTAACATATAGAATACCAATAAATAAACTTATACATTAAGAAATACATTAAGGCATAAGTGCGTGCTTGTAATGGGAATGTGAACATATATTTTTCGATTCCTTAATTTATTCATATGTGTATTGTAAAAAAAAACAGAGAGTTTAAAAAATTAAAAATTGTTTCCTTGAAAATTTGATCAAAGCTTTCAGAAACATTTCCATTGCAGCAAAATAATTGTTTCAATTGATGAAACTATAGTAAATGTTTATTGTTTGTAATTTTAGTTAAAAATTAAATATATTTAGGTGTCTCATTTGATTTTTTCTCATGTGTATAAAATAAGTTTTATATCTTTGTTTAAAAATTATAAAAATTATTAAAACCTTTGTAAGTTTTATTATTTGATGCTACTTATGGACTTTAAAACAAAAAGCATTTCAGTTGTGCAGTTTTAACTTTACATGAAAGGGATTATTTTGTTGAAACAAAGATGAGGAATATGAATTCTAATTGCTTTCAGGCTTAATATCAGGCACAATTCGAATAAATCTCTAAAGACTTTTGTAAAAGCAAAAGTCATAAGCAAATGGTTTTTATCTTTATTTGGTCCCTTATTTTATTTTTTTTGTGACGTATACAATCACATTCAGCTTTTACGATGGGATACAGTTACGGGAGCAATCTCTTCTATATCCATTAAATGCTAAAAAAGAATTTTATCTTTTGAAATATCTTCCTCTAAATTACCCATCTTTAAAAAGTAATCCCAATATTGAATCGCAACAAGAGCTCAAAGAATGGGATGGAAAAAAGGAGGGACTCTCGTGGTCCGTTGAAAAGAGTGATTTTTGCTATGGTAAATTTATGGCTTCTTTCAACACCATTTCCATCCATGTGGGTTAGAAGAATAATAAAAATAAGTAAAACACTTGAGCTTATCAAGGAACGAGAACCTTTATTTCTTGAGCAATTTCTGTTCTACTTAATGGAGAGTTGCAAACTTTAAAATTTTGGTTTATTTTCTATTTCGTTAAGCAATTACTAAAGCTTATCAAGATAATATGCTTAAAAATTCCAAAAAAAAAAAGAAAAAAAAGTTTATTTAATTAAAATTAGTCTTCTACATTATTTCGCTTCGTTGCAATAGAGATATGAGCTACCATACATTCCAAATAATTTCTGTAATTTGTAACATAATCATAAATATACGAAGTCACATGACAAAGAATATATAATAATGAACTCGCTCCCTGTCATTTAATATTTTGAAAATCCGAATAATATTTCTTTTACCTTATTCATCATGATGAATTCTTATAATAAAAGATATGCAATTTCTATTTACATTCGCATATTCTCAGAATTTGTTCATTTAAAGATTAGAAAATAAGCGATTTTCCTTAAAATTTACATACTAAATCTAACATCTATTTTCACTTATGATACAACTAAAATAACTATTCTTTTTCAAAATGTGTTACCATTTGACAGACTGAATTTATTCTTTAAAGACCCGCTTTTGAAGTTAAACGAATGAAAAATGATGATTTCTAAAAAATTGAAATAAGCGAAAAAACTAGCATTACGTTACAAAACTGAGATTCATTTGTTTAACATTTAAATTGTCATATGCAAGAAGGAAACATTTTTTCTCCGTTTGTTTTTCAGAGAAAATTGGCCTAAGTTGTTAAGCTCAGTGTTAAAATGCTTTCAGAAGTAGCAGGGGAATCGTTATTGTAACCAATCCATTACAATGTAACAGCTGGAAATGACGCGTTAGCATACTGTTACAATCCGTAAATCTGTTCGTAATTTAATACTTACATTTTTCCCCATAAACGCATCTGATTCTTTTTTTCATAGCTTTATAAGCAAGGAAACGCTTTTTGTCTTATAAAAATTCAAAATGAGTATTTTATGTATAAAGTTAAATCATAATGACAAATTGAAAAAAAGAACGATTTAAATGTATTTTACTAATAAGTAGAAAGAGTGAATTTTATATTACTTTTCTGAATTATCAATAATGTATATATACAACATTGGAAACTGAATGTAGATAAGAATACTTAGAAAATAAATTGCAAAATGCTTTTAAAACGAGAACAGTTTTCGTGAACTTAAAATATATATTTTTTGTAGAATGAGAAAAAATAACTCTAATATTAAATATATATTCAAAAATCAAAATAAGGCTGAAATAATTGAAAAATCTTTCCAAAATATTCAACATATATATACACATAAACAATGTACACTGTTATCACATTTGCATCGTTTCTGAACTTGATGTCACTAAACAATGTGATTTTAGAATAATGATGTACTATTGAGAAATAATTATTCATCTGTATAAAACTGAAATTGTACACTTCATCATTTTTCCATTTATTTAAAAAATAATTTCATTCTTTTATATTTTGATAGACACTACCTTGCTCTCAGTTATTTATAGGTATAACACATATAAGTTTATATTGTAATCAAATTAATTAATTATTTTTTATATTTATTTTAATGTGGTCTTACTATTTATACATGAATTTGGTTATTAGTTTCAATATTAAAACAGTTTTTAATTCTTCGTATTTGAATTCACGAGATGTTAATGAATTTTAATTAATGAAAATAAAGTAATGGAGAGTTATTCAAAATATGTAAAATTTATTGTTATTTTTAAGACCAAACATGTTAATAATAGTCCTTCACAATTCTATCTAAATTAAACAATAACATTTTAACATCAAATTTGAAAACATTTCCTTACAAATAAATTACAATTATATATAACACGCTTTTTTAAAAACAAATGGCATATATCGTAATTGAGAATTCATAGAAATTCTTAATATAAGCAAGTGTTATTAATTACCTTTTCATGTATTAATACGATAATGGAAAACGACTTATTTTTCTACAAAATAATTCCCCGATGACTCAAATTTAAAGTGCATGTTTCATTGAAACCACATGATTATATTTTAAAAACAGTTTACTATTTTACAAAATTTTTTCTGAACTTTTAGAGTTTTTATGCATGCGTTCGAACATAAATTTAATTTTCACTTTAACTTGAAACAGAAATTTTAAATAACGGGGTTTGTGAAATGAAGCTAAAAATAGTAATGGATATTATTGAAAAAATTCAATAGCTGTTAAGGTGCTGAGAAAACATAAAATACATAGATTTAATTGAATTTATGCAAATATGAACAGGAAATAAAATTCAACAATATATTTGTTTAAATAACTATCCTCATTATAGGCAAGTATCTACGAAGTTCTTTCAATGTTCAATTAGATATTAAACGCAATCCTTAACATGAATTTTATTTAATTTATTCAATAAAATGATATTTTAGACAGTTACTTTTAATTTTTTATACGTTGTGTATCAAATATAATTTTTCTATTTAAATAAATGTATTTCAGTCCATTGACATTTTTCTTGATTTCAATTATTTTTTAAATATAATTATGTCATATAGAATTATTCATGAATTATGTCATATTATATTTTAATTATTCAGAAAAGAATAAATTACTGCAAGAAATTTTCAAATTTGGAGTATATCAGTGATTGTTTATGACAATCACATTTGTGTTTATTTTGACATAGTTAATTGTATAATTAAAAGCTAGAAATTCTAAGAAATTTAAATACATTATTTATTTTTACATTATATTGCTCCTTAAAAAACGTACATTAGCCCTTAAAGTTTTTAAAAAAATACAAAAATTACTGCTTAAAGTATTTCCTTTTCATATTAGATTCCACACCCAGTTGATCATATTCGTAACAAGATATAAAATTTAAATCTATTGACGCGATTTATATTTTTATTATTGTAAGTAAATATACCTGCAAATACACATTTATAGATATTTCAAAAATCTTACATAAGACTTGTGATTAATAAGTTTTTTCTCTTTCTATCATATCCATTTTTAAATCTCGTAAAAGTTTTCAAACGCGTTAGAAATGCAAAATGTTTGCGAGATATATTCCTTTCCTGTCTCTTAACAACTGCTTGTATCCTCATATATCAGTTCCCTTACCGCTTTTATCATATTTTACTTTTTAAAGCCCCTCGCTATATCGCTGCATTTCCCAAATGGAATAACGAAACCGAAATGCACGAATTCCATTAGCGCAGGAGCCTCGATCGAAATTTTCTTCTGAGATATAACAAAAAATAGCGAATTCATATATTTTTCGTGCAATAACATTATTTTTTCTGTCAGAACATTACTTGTCGGAGTGCGATTTGCATATTCCGATAATGCATACAGCAATGGTCAATATGTTTCCTTAAGAAAAAGACAAAAATATTGAAAACAAATTGGAGTGTTAAATATATTCTTTAGTCTGCTATTTTTATGTTCAGAAGATTCATTAATTTAGTAAAAATATATGTTCTTCAGGTATTGAGCTCACCTTATTTTGACTGAAGCGACGAATAAAATGTGCCGTAATCCATATCTAACAATCAAGAACATTTCTACATGTACCCAGAACTTCATTAAAATCAAGTACTCGGTAAAAATGGCTAAATGGTAGTTTTGCGTGATCACCCCTCAAGCATACTACTTTAGAAATGAAATAACAAGCTTAAATATGTTAGTTTTTTAATGTTGATACCACGATATGGGTGTGTTATGTTTTCAAAATACTTTGATATTTTTTTTGCAGTCTGATCATTTGGTTATTAGGGACTAAATATTCTGCCTAATGTGAATATTCAAATCATGTTATTACATCTGTCACAATTCTGTGATAATTATGTTAGTTGTCACTAATTTGTTACAAGGTTGTTCATTTCTATTTTTGCTTCAAATTTGCAATGGAGTAATAAAGAAAAAATCTAAATCTAGAAAGTATCAAGTTTTGGTATGTAGATCCTTTATCTGAACCGCAAATGTAAATATATCTTATTGATTATACAAAATGATTTCAAGATCAATGTTTCTAGAAAACGACTATTATCAAAAACCTAATAAAAACAAAATCGAAAGTAAGCAATAGAGTTGTGCATTTTCTTGGCACTATATATATATATATATATATATATATATATATATATATATATATATGTGTGTGTGTGTGTGTGTGTGTATTGTTTTCTTTTCTATATCTTACCACTTACATTTTGTCGTCATGGGCTATGGTGATACATTGTATCATAGCAGAAATGATTTCTTGTTTTATTTGTATATCCGTGGAATGTTGATGAAAATGAAATTAAAATAGAATTCAATTCTTAAATATTTTTTAAATTGAAACAGAATTGTTATTCTGAACATAAATTTTCTTTGATACTGTTCTATTACAGACAAAATCTATTTGTAATACTAAAATTTTCATTTTGCGTAAGGATAAAATATGCAAACTAACATGCTCTAACTGAATTGCTACATTTTTTTCATATTCGAATGAAAACTATAGTTTTTTGTTTGTTTCATAGCGTAAAATATAATTTTTACATCAATAATGGTGAGAAATTTTATTTTCTATTACTTGATTAATTTGATAGTGGACTACTAAAATAATATGCTCATTAAAAGAGCTTGGAAACTTGCTGGATGCATACTGCTACAAATGAAAAACTTTATTTAAAATATAGCTGGCTGAAGAACATCTTTTACTTGATGAAAAATAAAAATATCATTTCATAAATATAAAATATCATTGTTTATCTATACTAAGATATATACGTTAATGGATCTCTATTATTTTACATGAAACACTAACTATACTTAATACTAATGGATTCTAAAACTAATTACAAATGTTTATTCAAAATCTTATACAACACGGTTATTGATTTTCTTTCCTTAAGTAATATGTGAACACCATACATTTTCTTTTCTATTTACAATTGTAGTTTTCCTAAAATGAAGCATCGTCACTCTCTTGAGGTTTAATATTAATTAACACCGAATTCTTAACAGCATCAAATATCTTTCTATAAATACTGCATTTATTATTATTTATCAAATAAATGATTGCATAATAATGTTAAGTTTAAGTATATATATATATATGTATTGTATATATATATATATATATATTCATCTTCATAATTCATAAATTTATTTTCCTTTGAACTCCTTTAAAAAGTTTTAATTTGTTTAAGTGATTGTCGCTAATGTTGCTACAATTTTCGATAGTTTTTTTAAAAATAGATAAATGGAATGTAATTATTTTCAACTCACAAACACAAGTACCTTTTTCCATTTGTTAAATAAAGCATAATATTTAGGACTTATTTTTAAGTATTTAATACTTATTTTTTTAGTTAAACCAGTAATTACTTAATGAATACTTATGATTAAAATAGTAAATTTAAGATTCATTTAAATCAGAGCAACTTTCGAAAAAAGATTTTAATTTCTTAATATAAGTTTTATATTTTAATGTAAATTCACATAAAATATATTTATTTCCTTGAATTAAAATACTATAAAAATAATTGTATGATAAAGTACATAATTATTAATATAAAACTATTACCTAATTATTTTTTCTGCTAATATATACATAAAAGATATTAAACATAAAAAATAATGTATATAGAACATGTTTCAAAATCGTGAAAATAATTTATAAATTACAAATTTGGATGTAATCTATTGATTTTAACACACAATTTCTAATAAGTTTTAATTTCATAATAAGTTTTTGATTTGAATATTTTACATGAATGTGAGATATTAATAAAAAATACTTATGTTCTTTATTGAAAAGATTTAGCAATTGTTTGCAGAAAATATTTCGTGTTAATTCATCAAAGAAATGAAACATGAAACGTATTGTCATTTATTAATAAATAAAATACTATTTTACTTCATGATTTAGGGTGGTTTCATTTTTAAAAGTTAAAATTTTATTTCATACGTTGAAAAATGTTTTCAAATCTGTCACTTATTTACAGATTATGGGGTGTGCCACTCAGATCATTCTTATATTTCATGAGAAGAATATCATTTCTTATTGTATGAAAAATCTTTATTATTAACACTTGAAAAATTTGTAACTTTTTCAAATTACAAGAGTTTTTTGTGTAGATATAATAGGTAAAAAAATTAAAATATAAAAACTATGCAATTTGTATCGATATTTGACAGCAATTTCTGAGAGTGTATATGTACAAAAAATGCTGCTAATATTTAATAATCTTCATCTAGGAAACTTTTATTAAGAAAAGTAAATACATTGCTTTGAAATAACTTTGTCGAATGAAATATTTCATTTCAGTTGCGTGTAACATCGTAACTCATATTCATGGTATGAAGGCTTTTCAAGTTAACTTGTCAAATCAATTTTTTTATAATTAAATATTCCCAAATTTATTGGATTATGAAACTGCTTAAATTAAGCACAGTTCGTACATTAAATACATAAACTATGGTCATATTGTTTTGGCAATAAATATTTCTTATAATCATGTATTTATACTTTATTAATATAGGATAATATGAAAATGTTTTAATACAAACATTATTCAAACTCTTATTAAGAAATATATTAAAAATTAAAATAAAATAGTTCCAAATGTATAAAAATAAATAACAGTAAAATTCTTTTAGTACTTTTGATAGTGTAAGTGTAATAGATAACTTAATATAACAAAAATAAATTGAAATAAATTTTTCATAAATGTAAACATGTAATACATCAAATAAGGTTCTTGAAAATGTGTTATTATAGAAATATGTAAAGAATTTTATTTAATATTTAATTCCTTCATCTATATGAATATCAGAAAAATTAATTGAATTAATCATAGAAACCGAAGGAAGTAATTATTCATCAAATAAAAATTCTTTTGATTTAAGTATATTTTTAAAGCAATTAAATATATGATTTAATATCAACCAAATTCTTTTATCAAATACCTATACATAAAAGCGTATTTCAACAAGAGAATGACGTGTTCTTCAAATAAAATGTACATTTTCGTATTTAAATTAAAGCAAACTAGAAAAACCCAAATTGCTTTTGCATTGAATCATTGAAATCTTCTATAAAGAATTTTCTTTTTTGGGTCGCTTATTCTCCTTGAACATCTTATCGATTTCCTATTAATCACGCCAGAAGCTAATCCATTTTCTATTCCATGGTGGCTTGTAAAAAGTAGGGGAAGAAAAGAACAAATTTATACTGAAGTGGTAATATTTTCCGATAATCTCTTTGCATCAAAGAATTTCAGGTCTTGATTCATTTGGTATGCGTCTGAAAACTCCCCATGGTATAAAAATGTATTATTGCGAGCGTGCGGTGGGGTGCAGATTTTCTAATATATCACTGACATGGAATTTTCGGACTTAAAAAGCTATTCATTGTGAAAGGTGTGTCATAATGATACTTTTATGTGCTTCTTAATTTAAATCCTTGTCACATCTCGATCCTCCCCATCAATTATTTTCAAATTATCAATTGCCGAATAAAAAGGAATTTGAGGAATTTGGCGGGGATTGTATAAAATAAATAGATCATTTCGCTTGTCAAAATAACAAAATTTCTAGATTGCCCTCTTTCTGATTTAGAAAAATGTATTAAGCAAATTAAAATAATGCTATGGTTAGGTACAGATATGTATCATATTGGATGATTTAAAATTATTTCTTCTATAAATCTATTGACGTAATACAATGACGCGTATAATAATCCACACAGACAAACATGGAATATAATGAAAAAAAAATAATATCGAATGAATAAACAGATCAACTAACGTATATGCGGAAAGCAGAAACGAACTCATACATTTAGAAAGTCAATCTTTTCATTCGTTTTTAAGTATATAAAAAGTATTTTTACATGTTGGAGTTGTGATTCATTCTGCTGAAAAATTAGCTATCGTATTCGAAGCATTTAGAATCATACAAATAATAATTATATAGCTGCTTGTGAAAGTGTAAGTTCTAGATATGATAAAACTGTCAATATGTCATACGACAAGACTAGTATATTAGACACCATCTAAAAAATTTGTTAACATTTAAAGGATCTTGTAAGAATTCAAACATCCATAATATTTTACTTTTGGATGGAAATTCAGTAAGGACTTTAGCTGCATTTACTTATCTTAAATGAAAGTTCCGTAACTCAAAGGAATATAAACTGGATAGACTTCCCTACAGGAATAAAAAAAGCAACACTCATTTCCCTTTTTTTCAGTAGTGGTTGGGATGGGATTGTTTTCCGTTCGGAAGAGAAGTGTCTTTGTTTTTTAATGCTTTTCCAGTTACCTTATAATATCAAATGCAATATATTTTATATTATAGAATTTGTACCTTCGCAACCAGTTTGACATTGTCTCATTTAAATTTTTATAATGCATCTACTGTTTCGGGTACTTTTGACTATAAACCATAGGGAATTACAATATAAATTTTGTGTGTAAAGAATGACATTTCATTACTATTATAGTATTTATTGGAATGAATACATTTTTATCTGCAATAAGATGGGGGATGAATTATTATAAGTAAGAGAAAATAGAAAAAGAAGAGAGTAATATTTTTTGACGTTTGAACCACGTTGATATTATAATGTTCTTCAATATAATGACTTGATGATTTATTGGATTAAAAAACATCATTCAATACTTATAAGCTATTGGTACAATGCATGTTTGAAATTATGGAAATATTTTTTCATTCTTATTACAAATTATTGCATGCGGCTACATTTGAAAAAGAATATTTTGTTGTGTTACAACTTATAGGAAAGCATCCAAATGTATTACAACGTATAGAAAGAACTTTTTGAAGTAAGTGAAAAAGAAAGGTTCCAGTTTATTTTTTGCTCAAAAATGTTGGAGTTGTACAAAAGGAAACCTAAAATAAACTCTAACGATATTTGGAAACACTTTACATTACATTAGTGAGTACATTAATGAATCCAGAGAAATCTTCAACTTAAAATTAAAATCATACGAAAAGAAAATAACATTTTTAAAAAAAATCTTTTTATGAAAGAAACAATTTTAATTTATTTTTACAAATTTTTATATAAAATAACCAGTTGTAAAAAGAGCCTTAAAATCATTGTTGAAAAGCTAATTTTCTAGCAGCATTTGAGATTATTCAAACTATATTTGGATATAATTTTGCAAAACAATTGCAGATGATACCTCTTTCAAATGATTCTATTGCCCGTCAAACTGATGATATATAGAAGGTAGTAGTGTCAGCTTATCACAAAGCAAAACAATATAAAAATGAGATCCCTAAAATCTAGAATATTTTTCCACATTCTGTAAGGGCATGCGTGTGGTACATTCAGCATTAATATATTATTTGAGGGGAAAGATGGTTAGAACATTATTCGAAGAATATTATTCTGTTAGAACGAAATTTTTGCTATTAACTTATGAATTAAGAGGAGAAAACACAACTTTCCTGGAAGAGGAGAAGAAACAAGAATTTTCGCAATTATTTATTTCTTATAAAATTGAGCAACATGGTGTATATATTCAAGAAATTGAATAACATGAATCTTCGTTTTCAAGGATCAAATAAACATATTAGACGCGAGAGATACTGTTTTCTGTAGAAAATTGGGAATTGGAGAACAAAGATTGGCTGAAAAAAAACCATAAGAATGTTTCCAAATGTCAATGATTGTGTTAAAATTTACGAGGTTGAAAAACAACTTGTAAAAGTTGTTTTTGTAACCATTGAAAATCACTTAGCTGTATGGGCAAGAAATTTTAAGAAGTGCATTGTTTCTGTCGACAAAGTGACAGCAAGTTATAAGTTAAATGGTGTTCATAATTCCCACAAAGAATTTTCCCCTTAACTCTAACAATTGAAGAGGAAGTAGATCTCATATATTTTATGATAAATGGCAAAAGTAAAAGACAATTTAGTAATAAATCATGAGTTTGATTTTAGGCAGGAGTATATTGAGTTTTCTGCTGTAAAAACAATTACCATTTTCAAAATTGTGGCACTGAATTTTCTGTGGTGGCTCCTTTCAAAACAAAATATAAATCTTAGCTAAACATAGAAAAAGTACTGTGCGTGATTATTTTTAATCTTAAGATATTCTTCGGAAAACTTTGCTTTAGAAGGCAGGTCCAAGGAATTCTCTAATAATTGCTGAATTTGTTTTTCATTCAATGAATTTTAAGTTAGTTGTTTTATTTTAATGCTAATTATTAAATATTATTTCGAAACATATTTTGTTTCCTTTAAGTCAGTTAATTAATTTTTTTTTAAATATTTTCTCTTGGATGGGCTTGCCTTCCCCTTTACTATGCTCGCGCTTTCTATTGGATACGCCCTACTGTTTGTGAGTCACTGATTTATTTAATGGCATTTATACTAGATCACGAATAATGTAACTAATAACAGATGCAAAATCGTAGCTAAACTTAACAATAAACAATTACTAAATCACAGTTAAAGTTAACTTATTATTGAACTTAAATTACCATAAATTATAGCAAAGAAGAAATTTGTATTCCATTGTAATTTAAATCCATGTAAACTTTACTTCTGATTTGAAATATCATTTTTAGAACAACACTTTTTTTAATATTCAAATTAAAGAAATTTAACAGTCTTTCATAATTATATTTATAATGCCCATCTTATATAAGCATTAAGAACATGAGGAGAACTTATGCTGAATTGTTTCATTGTAGAGCCTATAAAGACAGTGCAATTTTATCTGTCCTGTATTACTGCAATTGAAAATATGATTGAAATGAGAAATATTAGATAACCATCTTTTCTTTAGAAAGGATATTAAAATGTGAAAATGTTTTAAGTTTAGTTTTCAAACTTCTTATTATTTATTATAAAATTGTCTATGAAGAAGAATTTTATTATGTTTATGTAATATTTGAAAAGCATTTGAAAAACACAAGTGCATAATGAGGTAAGACAATTGTGTATATTAGATAAATTTATAAAGATATATTTTTTTTGTAATGCGCTTTTTAAATAATGTTCTAAATACTACAATAAAATTCAATTTAATATTAATTTAGCATTTAAAACTCAAAAAGGACACACGTTTTATTAAATTCCAAGCTTGGAAACTTTTCAAATTCTTATAAAATGAGTATAATTTAAAATTTATGCATCGTGTTAATTATTCTAGAATATCATATAGCTAGATTTTGTGTTGTTAATTTTTTACTAAAATTTCAGCCCCATAAAGTTGAATTAAATATTTAAAGAATGTTTGTAATTAGAAATAGATAAAAACATAGTTTGATAGTTTGTTCAGAAATCAATTATACTGCAATTACATTGCTAAGAGAAATCTCTATTAATAAACATATTAATATACGGATTCAGACTTTTCTGAAAACAGGTCCTTCATCTCAGTATCTAGGTCTGGTTACACTGGCATGTACGTGTAGGTCACTCACACTGGCATGTAAAAATTAAGGAACGACATGTTTTTCAAAGCTCACAATGAAAAAGGTCAATAACAAAAAAAATTATAGTTTATATAAATTTATAAACTCAAAAAGTCTGCAGGTCTTAAGGCCCATCATTTTCACCTTAATTTTTTTAAAAATAAAGTCTTAATTCTTTTAAATAAAGTCTATTAGGGTTCCTCTACTGAGAATGGAGAAGTTTAAACCTGTTAATCAATTGGTAAAGTTCAGGGCTTCTCCACATCGTTAGGTATGTAAGTAAATTTATCCAAAGCGCTAGTTACCACTTTTTTGATAGAAGATAACACGTTTATTTGAGTAAGAGAAAAATATGCAAACACCAGTCTTTCGTAAATGTGCAATTACTTTATGTTGATTTACAATGACAATAATTCGTTGACTTAAGTGGGCTCCCACAAATTCTGTAAGATACTGTTTTCCCGATTCGATGTGGAGGCAATGAGTATGTCACAGATTGCTGTTTCTATGTGCTTTAATGTTTCTCGCAGTGTGGTTCACCGTCTCTGGAAAAATTTTAAACATAAATTCTCCAGAAAAAAATGTTCCAGTTCACCCTCAAGCAACTAAACACCCTAAAAAGTAGTTTTATAGCTCTTTCATTCCTAAAAAGAAGAAGGATTTCAGTATCGCAACTTGCTGCAGATAACTCTGTAGCATAAGAGAAAATAATATCTGCTACTACGGTGTGAAGGAGTTTTCATCACACCGGTCTGTATGCTAGGTGATCAGTTGTGTACGCTCTATCTACGGACGCTTGGAAAGAGCCAGCTTACCTTGGGCAAAGGAATAAGTTTCTTTGACCAGACAATGATGGTCTTTTATACGTTTACAAATGGGTTCATATTGGCACAAGAGAGAGATTCAGGACATGTGCTGATCTGGAGGAAACAAAGAACAAGATGTCATCTATCCAACACAGTGGAAAGACACAATTACTGCTATATTGTAATAATGGTTTGGGCAAAGATCTCACTCGGTGGTCACAATAACCTGCATTTGTTCCAAAGGGGAATTTCGACTGGTGTGAGATATCGGAATGCGATTCTCAATCACCCATATGTTGGTGAAATTGGCAATGATTTCATTTTAATGAATGCTAATGTGGTTGACATAATCGTGTTATAACTGTTGAGGAATATCTTGAAGGTCTTAGTATAGAACGAATGGAATATACAATTTCATCTCCAGACATGAATCCAATTAAACATTTGTGAGACTCTTCTGGCAGACAGTTGTTGCATTATGTTCTTCTTGGTTGTAAGAGAACTGGAAAATAATTCAATCTGTGTGTAGGTTTCACTTCCCAATTTCGTAACTGATAACTTAATTTACAGCCTGAAAAGTTGATACCGTCAATTCATTTAATTTACGGGTGGCCATATCTCTTACTAAAACTTATGTTTATTATGTTTCTAAGATATCTTACCACATAAGTCATTAATATTAGCTAACTGTTTCACTTTATTATAAAATTTGTGTTAAAATAAATAATAATAAAATAAACTAGCATAATTTTAAGGTAATAATTAATCTGACAGGCAGCTATTTCTATTAAATATTGTTTATTATAAATGTTAAAATTATAAACAAATGAAACTTGAAATTGAGTTATAGTTAATTTATAATATTTGAATTATAGTTAAAAGTATAAATGAATTAAAATTGATATAGAGTTGCTGTGATAGCTTTGTTTCTTATCACGTTGATTTATTTATCGGATGGTAATGATTTCAAATCCTAGTTCTACTGAAGATCCATAATAATCACTATATACTCTAAATGTAAGCATACCTCTGGAAATGGCAGACCATGCCTCTAGGTTTTCTGTTGGTCCCTGCTAAATCACGAGGACTCACCTTCTTTCGGAGACCTGACGACATACTCACTTGGAGTCATATTATATAACGACGCTATCATCGCACATTTTGCAGTATTGAAAGGAGTAAATATTCTAAATATTCATTGGAGTATAAAAAAGAATAATATATAAATCAAATGAAGAAAAGGTCTAAATTTGGAGGTAGCATTAAAAACATAAGGAATAACAGTGAAATATAAAATGAAAAACAGTACAAAATTAGAAAACAAAAATGGTTTTCAGTATCTCTATCTCAACTTTGCCACAAGGGATTGGTAATTATGGAATAAAGTTTCTTAATAGCTATGAACTTGCGAGAGTAAATATCCGAAAATATTTTATGCCATTGGACTATGTAACAAATAAAACAAGTTAAAAATACAAATATAAAAAAATATAAAAAACGAAAAACTAATAAATGATTTTCTTTTTAATTTCTGGCTTTTCCTACTTTATTTTTCCACAAAGACGTGACTCAGTTGACCTTGAAAGAACAATCATGTTTAAAGTCTAGGGAGGCCATAAAATAATACATATTTTTCTTATTTTTTATTTTTAATGTCGATTGCTTGGGATGTATTTGTTGCCAAGTTTCATTGATTAAAAAAGGAATGATGTGAACTTTCTTTCACTAAATTTTTTGTTTGGCACAAAATAAAAGGTCAATGTACTTCAGCTGGAATGCTTGAGAATAAATACCACTGTTATTTTTAAATAATATTCATCAATATTTCTCGCATCTTTTTCATTTGAAATCTTAATAGTTTTCATGTAATATTTTACAAATTTTACATGTTATTTATGTTGATAGATTATGTTTATAATTCGAATATAATATTTTTATTTTATTGCAGCTATAAACTTTTCTTGTAAATGTTTATTTCAGTTGTAAATTTATATTGTGATAAAAAATTAACTGATGGAATGTTAGAAAACCGCTTAGACTAATAACATATTTTGAGAATATATATATAAATATATATTCTAAAAAAATATGTATATTTAATGTCTGGAGCAACATTCCTATTTGAATATGAAACACAAAGTTGGTGAAGATTGCAAATGGTAAAAAGTTAACGTGTGAAGAAAAAGGATGATTGATTGAAGATTTTTCTTTAACAGAAATAGATAACCTTACTACTTCGTTTGAGATAGTAAAATTAATGATTATAGCAATAAGTTTTTAAAAATACAATAATAAATATTGAAAGAATATTTGGGGAAGAAATGAAGTTTCAAAGTATCGTAATGAATGAAGAGTTCACTCAGTTAGACATTTGCCAAATATTCAACTGAAAATATTTTCAGACAAATTTAAATGTCTGTCAATAAATGATGCATGACAGAATGAGATAGTTTGAAAACTACATTTGATCTCTGAGATGTAATTTGATCTTGACGTTGAGACACAAATGAGACAAACGAGAATTTGAACTTCCAGCAAATTATAAAATGTAACAATAAGTTGGCTGAAATAGTATTTTTCTGATGAAAAAAAGGATTTTTATGAGGACCAATGCTTGAAAATGTTTTTATGTCATGATTTAAGGAAATGAAACGAAACATTTTTCAAAAGTTATTTAAGGGGAGACTTTATCATAATAACTCCTTAAGTCCTTTTCAAGCATTATTATTAATTTATAAGGATAAAAAAAATTTTCAAGCAGATTATATTTTCAAATTTCCCAATTTTCTGTTGAACTAAATAAATATATCACCATTTATATTTTGTTTTTTCGTATTCTTAATAAGTGAAATTTTTGTTTTCACATTATGGGAAAACAAAAATATGTCCAAGACAATGCATGTATCTTTTTGAATAAATATAAACAAATGGTTTTAGCAATGTTTAAACTTTAAAAAAGCAAAATTAATATCCAGTTTCTAATACAAAAGATAATTTATGGAACATTTAGCAAGAAATTTTATGCAATTTGAATACGTTTTACATCACCAACAAAATAAAAGTTACTCGCAAAAGCAAATGATGTGAAACCAAATCCGAAATATGTCAGAAATAATTTATTATACAAAAACAGAAGTATTTGAAATAATTTGTTGAAATAGAATTTTATCAGTCTAATAAGTAAATATTTTTTCTTGTACGTCATTCTTTAAATTCGTCTTAAATATTTTAATCAGGTATAAATATCGTTGTGTGTACTCTGTAATAATCATTTGTAATTAAATTCAAATAAATTTGGCTGCTAATTTTGCTACCGTTTAAAATTAATAATTATATCTGAAACTAAACTTTAATTTAGATTTTCTATTTCCTCACAAATTTATTGGTCATCAGCATTTTACTCTGAGTGTCAAGAAGTTTAACTAATCGCATAATTCCATTGATCATTGTAATATATCGAAAAAATCATATTTTTCATGTTTATTTCTTTCTTTTTTTAAACATACTGAAATCTAAATATATATTACTTAGATACATCAGTTGTAATGATTTATGCTCAATCATATTCTTTCAAAATTTCTTTTAAATATTTGGCAAATAGCCCATTGTTTTATGGGAAGAACACATGCAGTTTTCTCATATCAATCACTCAAGTTTAATATTGTCCTTTCGATCATAAATATAAGAAAATAATAGCCATTTGTAAACGTCAGACGTCAGATGCTATTTCAGAATTTGAGTACAGTACAAGAAGTAGTCTCTAGAAATTATACATTTGCCATATAACAGTAAAAAATAATTGTCATCATTTAAAACAGATACTTAATTTAAATTTTAAGAGCTTCTTTCGATATATCATGTTTTTTCAATGTCATACACAATTACATATTGATTGTAACTTTAATGACTGTATTTAGTATACATAATGCATCAGAATGAAGCACGTGTGGACTCGAAAGCCTTGGACGTCAACATTATGTACTGTTGCTTAATTTGGTCATTGTTTTCGTTAAATATTCATTAGTTAATGACTAAAAAATTTCATCGTTTATTACTGGAAAATATGTAACTATTTATCGTGTATTGTATGCTTAACGACATTGTCATTCATTAACTTTAAAATAGTACGTATCAAATAGATAAATTATAAAATAAATGAGTACTTATTTGTCAGGAAACAATTTTCAGAAGCATATATGTCATATTTATTAGACTAAAAGATACACTATTTCATTTATCATTCATTTTTAAAAAATGAGTACTTATTGCATAAATGTATTTATTTCTTTTGAAATTACTGCAAATTAATTTCAAGGAACAATGATTACAAAAATGATTTAATTTTGTCACTTTGATTTATATTTTTTTAATGTGGATGTTAAATGGTTAGTAAATTCATATTTTATTATATTTCAAAATCTTATCAAAATTATTTATCAAAGTGTTTATTTTAATTCTACATGTTTTAAAAAAATCTGTAAGAATAATTATTAATACTGCTTAACGTATTTAATTTTGGAAGAGTAAGAATTTTAAGTATAACTACTAAACAAATTTATAAAAATATAGTATCTGAATTCTAAATATTTGCGTTTTAAAATATAATTGATTCACCCTCAGATCATTAAAAAATAATAAGTTTAATATATACTTTTCTCTTATTTTGTTATCAAGTGTATTCTCATGTTCAGCATATGCTAATGAGCTGGGAATGAATTTGCATGCAAAAAATATTCATTATTTATTTTTAATTTTAAATAAATTTGAAATTGATATTTTATTGAATTACATTCTGTTAAGCTTAAAGTCTGCTACTTTCAAGGAAATATAGCATGAATATTAATTTTTTATTAATTTTAATAACGTAAAATTTTATATTTTCCTGATTCTAATTCATGAATTCTTTCAAGTAATCAGTTTTATAAATTTATGAATTAATCATTATATATTTACAAAGTAAACTTTATTCTATTAATATACTAATTTAAATCCTTTTTGATACTTTTCTTTGTTCGAAATACCATTCATGAAGAATTATTACATTGCATTTGCAGCTCCTTGATTAAAAGTGCTATGTATGGGACATTTCTTAATTGAATTTTACTCTAATTTGAGAAAATAAGAAGGTTTTCACTGAATTTTTAAATACATTAATTAAAAAATAAATTATAATTTTCTAACTAACTGTTAATGTTGTAAAACTTTTTTTAGATCGCAAAAAAATGAACATGTAGCTCAGGTGTATTCACACGGTTTTTAAAAGAGAAAAAACCTAGTTTAAGAAAAACAATATTCAATAAGTAAAGCAGTGCACAGGTTCTTTAAGATGTTGAAAAGTTTCAAGTTGCATATTATGGAAATGGATATTTTAAGAGATTGGTACGCGACAAAATTCTCAAGCAATCCAATTGGAAAACATTGACCAGATACTTTCTGGCAGCTAGAATTGTCGGAAAAAAGTTTCCATTAAATATGAGTTTTTAGTCGATAAAATTTGGCAACAAAAATATCCCAAACGATCCTTACTGTAATGGAAAAGAAAAATAAGAAAGAAATATAAATTCTTTTAAGCCATCTCTAAACTTTAAACACGATTGTCCTGTCAATGGCAACTGAGTCCCGTCTCCTGTGAATAAATGCAGCAGGGAAAAAAACGAGAAGTTAAAAAAAACAGAGGGATAAATAAAAAATATATATAAATTTGGCAAAAAATGAGACTCAGTGGGATTTATTTCGTAGTGCCTCAGGGTAAAATAGATTTTGTTTTTTCGAACTAAGTAAAAAATTCCGTAACCGTTTTTTGCTTCAGTGGATAACCGGAATTCCGATCGAAACAATAAAGTTAAGAAAACTGGCATTGAGCAAAAAAGCACGTAATGTCACAGAAAGTTTTGGTATTTACGTTTTGAAAAGTAAATATAATGCATGTTTACATAAAAAGATTTTGAAATTCTTGTTTTGTTTTAATTTCGTGGAATAAGATATTTTTTATGAATTTGTTTTTGTGTTGAATAAAAAGGAACCGAAAGAGGCATGATTTCCTATTTTAGTTCAAATAAATATGAAACATTTTATTGGAAGACATGAAAGATTACATAAAATCTAAATTTATTTTGTTATTAATTAAATAATTTTAAAATCAGTTGTTTTCTCTACATATTTAAAATGTATTTGTGTAGTTATATATAAATTTTTATTTAAAAAACTGGGAATAATTCAGCTTTTTTTCCAAGGAACCTATAGCGCAATTATTATACTTAAATATATACTAATTGCATAATATATAGAATTTAAATATATTAATTATATACTACATTAAATTAATTGGATTATCTTACTCTACTTGCAAGATAAAATGCATTCTGAAGCTTGATAAATTTGGCTAAGTTTGATAAATATAAAGGATAATTTTTTTTTAATTAATTTTTTTGTGAGTTTTGAGTTTAGTGGAATTTATAGTATTTTAATTTTAGTTTCATGCAAAGTATGTTCGATGTTTGTTATAAAATAATATATTTTTCATTACTTTAATTTAAAAGAAGCAAGTATCGTGAAGAAAACTCGAACTCTTATTTATCCATATTATCTGATCTTTTATCAATATATTTGTTGAAAATACGAGGATTACTCTGAAATTTTTGAGATACGCGCAGAGCCATCAAGTTGGAAGGACAGAAGACAGTAACATCAAACTGGAATACCACTAAATGTCTTAAAGAAATTCTACAAGAACTGAATGTTAGAGGACTAATGCTTCACCATTACAATGCATCTTCACATACAGCCGGATTAACAGTTGAGTTTCTTAAACAAAAACAAATTAAAGTGACCGAACATCCACCGCATTCACCTGATCTAGCTATGTGCGACTTTTGGTTATTCTTTAATCTAAAAGAGAACACGTGAACTTATTGAGAAGAAGAGATTGATGTGGCTATAAATGCGTTTTTTTTCATCTATTCCAAGAAATGAATGGCTTGAGGCATTTAATCTGTGGAAAATTCGTCTACAAAAGTGCATTGATGCTTGAGGAGACTACTTTGAACGCACCTAAAATTTGTAAGTATAACTTTAAAAACCGAGTTGTATCTCAAAAATTTCAGAGTTACGCTCGTATAATATTTTTCTTAATAGGTAAAATAAAATTTGGACTAAAACTAATTTATTTATGTGAAACTATCTATTTTACATTATATGCGCATACTCTGAATTAAAATAAATTTCATACAAAGATAAAAGAAAAGAATAGACTTAAAAAATTTTTTTCTTAATACATAATGTAATAAAAAATGCAAGGAAAAAAAAAAGAAAAAAAAAAAAGAAATTCCGAAAGCTTTTAATTTAAATCCCATTAATGAATAAAAAATTACTTTTATAGAAAAAGTAAATATTTCATTATAGAACGTGAATGACTGAAATCAAATTTATTTGTAGTAAAGCTCGTAAAGCAGAAATTTCATAACTTACATTGTTTTACTACTGTACAGTTCCAAAACTATTTTAAACATCAGGGCTCCTGTTAAAATATTTTGCAAATAGCTCAAAAGAAAATCCTTTTAGAATTCGAAGAAACCAATTAAGTTTAAGAGTTTAAGATATTTTCCATTTTATTTGCAATTATAGTGCATATGTTTCCATGGAAATTGTATTAAATACATTAAATAATTTTGTAATGTTAGTTAGACAAATATGCATTTTCTTAGGTTTTTTTCTCTTTCCATTATTTAAAATAATATTATATGGCTTTTATTTAAAACATATATAATTCAATTGAATAGCATGTTTTGAATCACTAAGCTTTAATCAATTTTTATTTACTCATCAATATATAGCTGTTAGAAAATTATTCTAATTACATGAATTATTTAAGGATATTTTTAAACTAATATTCTAAAAATAATCCTATTTTTGTTGTATAAGACAATTGAGTTTACCATGTAAATCTGATTAATTACGTTGGTATTTATATATTTTATTCTTTAAAATAAAAGCGAAACAATATTTATAAAACTGATTATTAAAGGTATAAAAACAAAATCAAATATAAAATGCTTTTTCTTGGCATGAAAAAAGTCATTTTAATATAAATTAATCAGTGACTTTGAATAAATAATTCTAACTAATACAATTTACATAAAACGTGATAATGACTCAATTTCTACACTGCAAAATATTTGCAATACGCATTAGAATTTTATTTGCAAAATGAAAAATTCTGAAAACGGTAAAGGTGATTTTTTGAAAAACTTATTCTACAACTAAGTTTAAAAACTAGTTCAGTAGTTTGAACGTTAGTATAAATACTGGAAAAAAATTAAGTATACAATTAATAATATGGCCTAAACAGTTATGCTAAAATCTATTTACACATTATAATATATTATAAAGATTATTCTGATTTCAATTGTAGTAAAAACTTAAATCACAGTTCATTAAAATAAAACAGATGAGCTTTACTTCAGCACACTTTAAAAACCTATTACCGATAAATAAATTATTAAAAAAAATGTTTCATCACAACCACAATATAATTTTTTTAAATTCCGTCAGTGTGTTGCATTTAAAACTAATAAAAGTACGCAAATAAATGACATTTTTTTCTATTATTAAATCTATAAACTGGATATTAAAGTAATTAGTTGAATTATTTGTTTAAAAATAGAATATAGCTTTCTCCTACATAAGTAGACATTAATGCAGTGATGGCTATGAATACCATTCTACCAGATGAATTTACAGGTTATCAATTTTGTGCATAAAATTCAATGCCATACATAATCTTAATATATTGTGAAGAAATAGATCACAAAATGAACTTGTTTGATCACTTATTAAGTAAAAAGTATCTGTGCATGTGTGATCCACTAAATTGATTACCATTAATTCCTGTTTGCAAATTCTAATCTAATCAATCCAGAAATTTAACCATATTAATATAAAAAGATAAAACAAAGTATTTTGTATATTAAATAAAGTTTTTTTTTTTCAGTTTCTTATTGTGTAGAGATTCGACGTCTCTCTGTGCCACGCTGGATTCAGAACGGAACCGAGGATTCTGTAGTACTTGACTGTGAGTACATATATAACGAAAATGATCTGAGATTAGTTGTAAAGTGGTTCTTTGACGATAATCTTGAACCCGTGTACCAGTGGATTCCAGAGCTTAACAGACGTTATACATCTGGCGTACTGCGAGACAGGCTCGATTTGAATTTTGCCGTTAACACCGCAGATGCTTATTCTCGATTCAGAGCCCTGAGAATTAGGCAGCCGTCAACTGAACTCAGTGGAAAGTACACCTGCTTAGTAACATCTTTAGCTGGACAAGATTCTAGAGACCAAGTGATGACAGTATATGGTAAGAATAAATTCTTAAGACATTCAAATATCAAAAGGCATAAATTTGTGTTTAGTTAAGAATTCTTGGTATAAAATTTTGCGGAAAATACACAGCTTCATAGAAACTAATATACAGCAATTTAATAATATTTTCCAAAATACTATGGATAAGCAATTTTGTAACTTAAAATTGTTCAACGTATTTTTTCTGCTTAAATTAAAGACTACAAAACATTCAACAAAAAAATTAATAGAAAAAAACTTTAAATGTTCCAATAAATAATAATTAATATTGTATGATATAACATAATATTATTAAAATAAGTAATTTTGACGTAATAATAAAGAGACGTATCGGGAGAGCGTCAACTTAAATATAACAAGGCGATCCCTTAACTAGGAAATGCATCTGTTTAATTTTATTAATTTACTCACAACTGCAGATACATTTATAAAATATTGATGCATTATCCTAAAAATGTTTAATGAGATATTCACCATATTTAAAAGTTTGGTAAAGTACAAACACTTCATTATACCGATTTCAACAAACATAATTTCTGCGCTTTGTGTCTACAAGAAATACCCAATTCAATAATTAATAAAATTTAATTTTGGACACCAGGATGAAAAATATTCATATTCATTAATAAATTTTATTTAAAATGTGTGCATGTATTAAAATTAGCAAGCTTAATTATAAAATATATTCACAAAACAATAACAAAATAAAAAATGTACAAAATTTATATTTTCCGCTTTTTTAAATCTCATTTGTCAATTAAGTAAGTATATTATTTCTTTTTCAAGCGTAAGTTATCAAGATTTATTATTAATAGTTCTTACTAAAAATATATTTCAACGCAACGCGTATTGAGAAAAAATTGTAAATTCTAGTTCAAATAAAAAATATCTTCTATGAGTAATTATACATTTTACGCAAGATTTCACGTGTATTAAAAGTTAATCAATGGTTAAAACTTTCTTACACTATTTTATATTATGTGTTGTGGTGAAAACTTCCCTTCCAAGTAGTTTTTATCAGGTGGGTATCTGATCACGTAGTTGAGAAGGTCATTTATTCTTACACCTCATTGCTCTCCCCGTATCTCTTGATTCTGAGAGGTTTTGTCGTCCAATATTATCGTCCTTAACGCCTACGGGTGTGGTTCTTGGAGTAGAGATTAACAGAGAGGAAAGATGAGAATGAAAGATGATGTTAATCTCTGACGTGACAAGTAGAAATTTCAAAGCAATATGCTCTAAGGCACGTTCTAAGCTAAGAGAGCAGTTAAGAGAAACTGTTTATTGATGAGTTTCATTCCTATATGTGTACTTCATGACATTATTTGGAACAAATGGTGTTGAAGATGTTTTTCTTAAAGTTAATTAATATGCAAAAATGTTGAAAATTGTTTATTGTTTCAGGTAAATATTTTGTTATAAAAAAAGTTTGCTATATCTAATTACCAGTTGTAATTTGAAATATAAAGCAGTCATAATGTGAAATTTAAGTGTAACATAATAGCCATAACAAAAAAATATTTTGAATACTTTTGAATGCTTTTTAGCAGAACATAGCTAACAATTCGGATTTGTTAAATATTATTCTATATGAAATTCAGCTTTCTTATTACTGTATTTCTAATTTTACATGTAGATTTTAATGATTTATAAGAAAAAAAAAGTTAGTTGATGGAATTGTTAACATCGCATTTTAGTTCTTTTATTATCATTAGTGTAATTCATTTAAAAAAATAAAGTAATAGTTTAAGTAATTGGTTTTAAGTTTTTCATGCTTGTCATGTCACACGACAAAGGGACAAGAAACTTATGAAGTTCCACAGTTTAAATTTTAATCTAATTTAATACTTGATGATTATTGAATATGAATAAGTACAATTCATTATTTATTTTTTAAGAATAATTATCAGTAAAAATAAAAAATTAAATAAGAATCATTAACAAACATAAATTGTTGAATTTTGTTGGTAAATGCATGTTTTTTTAAATTATTGATTTCATTACTTATTTAGCAAATGCCTGTAAAACTGGAATATGCCTTAAATGTTTGTTTCGTAATACTGATTATAAAATTGAAGATTTACAGTTAAAACTCTTGCACACCTTAATTCAACTTAAAATTTTGATGACTTTTAAAACTGATCTCTTTATGTGATGAGAAAGAATTACTTAAATATTAATTTCGGACAACATTCATAAATAATTAAGAACATGTGCTTGTTAGTACACAAATCATTTTATGGTTAAAGGCATAATCATTTGTGTTATCCTTAAACTATTAAGCTGTTTTAAAATTTTGACGATTTTCTCAAGAGATACACATAAACAAAAAAAAAATTACATTTTGTAAAAATGTTTAAGTATAGGAAGTTGAATATTGAAACTTCAAAATACACCCTTATTTTTTACTGGGATATTAAATGGAAGATCACAACCATGATTAAATATAGTATGTTTTTTTTTTTCAGATTATGAGGAAAATTAACAGTTTTCAAATCATTTTCATATTTAAAAAAGTTTATGTTAAATTAACTATTATATTTTCATAAATGTTAATGTTAAACTACAGAAATGTATCAGTGATTATATTTCGTATTTTGGAGATTATGTGTACCTTAAATACAACAGTAAATTAATTTAATTTCGTATAAGAAAGCATAAGATTAATGAACATTCGACAAACATTAACTGTTCAAAACGTGGAGTCCGGATTATTTTTTGGAAACCAAATTATATTTTTGGAAGGTGACCCTCGCATTTATTTAAGCATGTCTTTTGCTCAAGGAATTCCAGTGGTACTGAATTTGAAGTCGAATTAAAGCAATGGGTAAGGAGGTATTGTCTGAAGGTTTGTCTGAATTGCATACTCAAAAGGCACTTGGATCGCAATCTGACGCCACCGACCCAAGATTCTGATTACAAGGAATCATGGAAATGCTAATGAGTTGAGTACGCTTCCTTTTCATCAATCGCTGCCTCCCCATTTGCATAAACATCTCCTCGAGGGCAAAATTTAATTTGCTGGGCCGAATTCGACTATTAACTCGGTTTAAACCCCCATCAGCGTTCCAGGCCAACAATTTAAATGTCTCCACAATCGCCGATAAATATATTCAGAAATAGATTGTAATCTTATGCTAGATTAAAATGGCTTCCAATGGCAGTATAACTGGTTTTATAATGATTTGTTAAGAAGCCATGTAACCAGGATGAATAAATTTATTTTATGGCGAAATTGAATATCTCCTTTATTTAAGGCATCACAATTTTTCAATTCATATTACTGCCTCAATTTGGTTGAATGTTAGAATATTTTTAACATGTAGTTCATTTAATTTTTAAAATGCAATTTTTTAAATTCTAAAAATTTAACATTTTAAATTAATAGATTTATTGTCATTGTCAAATATGCATATATGTATAAATTATGTGTATAATTTGTATGCATAAATGTAACTGAGTCAATACATAAGCATTTTCTCAAAATTTCAGTAATTTCATCTTTTTCTGCCAGTTGCACTTGGGAATTTAATGATGTAGTTGTTTGAAAACTTTCACCTTTTTTTTAAGAGCAGGAACTGTGCATCCATTCACAAAACCGATTTTTAGCCGTCTCTTTTCATGATTTCTTCAAACTCTAGTTACACTACTGGAATGCTGTAGGATCAACCACAGTTTAATTGACAACTCTATGATATGCACTGATATGAATATTTTCTTAATTTCATATTTGGAATAAATAGTGCCAATAGTTTAGTGCCAAAGGAGTTCCAAGCAATTGAATTTTTTTTTTATTTTCACTCTCAGGACATTAGCATATGTAGACCTAAAATGTAACGAAGCAATTTTGACTTTTAATAATATAATTGCAGTTGTTTTAAAATTATCAATTAGTGGATTGCCAGTAATCTAGTTGCATTTTAAATATAATAAAATGCGAGTCGTTTTTGCTATGTCGTGTGTCGATGTTGCTTACCAATCCTTTCTTTATCCACCTATTCAATAATCTTGTAATTTTTTACTTGTTATCGCAAAAGAAATGATCAATTCTTTCCTAGAATAATCTACATTTAGTATATACGATTTTTCTTATTTGAATTGATAAAAACACTTATTATTTAGCCTTTTAAACATTCTTAAGTATTCTTATAATAATCACAGATTTGCTTAATATGCTCTATAACATCAATGCTGTAAAATAAATGGTGCATCTAACGTGTTACAGTTTTTTAATAAAGTTTTAAACTTAGACTTTATAAAAAAGCATATTATCTGACTTGCTTCATCTTATGAAGCATACCAGTTGCTCTCAGATATATTGCACAGACAAGCAATTTAGATACATCGAAACGGTAAACGTTTCTTTCAATAAATTGAATTTGTTAAGTAATAACTTATGAAAATGCCTTGTTTCTACATCACATATTAGTATATATAATAAACAAATTTTAAATATGGTTTAAATTAATCACTCTTGATATTGCCCAGCCATTTATCAGAAATATGAAGACTGTTGGAATTATTAAATATTAGTGTTTTTAGTGACTTAATAAAGTAGTGTTTATGGAATTTCGGAATAAATAACGATGTTTCGAGTAATACTTTATTTACTATTTTTTCAAATGCTTTTCATATTTTTAATGAGAGATAATTTTTAGATAATTTTTTTCCTTATTTAATTGCAATAAACATCAGCATATACAATTATATTTCGTATAAGATAACATAAAGAAAAACCATTATGAATGCTTGACCAATATTAATTAATTAAAAAGTGGAGTCCAGATTAATTATTAGGAAACCAAATAACATTTTGTAACGATTCGTATCAATCTCATCAATTTGGCAATAATAAATGAAAAAATTATAGAATTCTTTACTTTTTTTAGGGTTTCAGCATTAAACTTTTTAAACAGTAAAAAAAAAATGTTCTTATTAATGAATTAAATAAGATTTCAACAGTGTGCTTAATATTCACCAAAAAATATTAAGCATATTTAATTACTTTTACTTTTTCACGATGAAATTGTTTGCTCTTGTAGGGAAAATGAAATACAAATTTGAGAAAAAGGACAATCACTTTAAGTATAGTTCATTTTAATTACCTTTGAATAAATAAACGTCCCACAAAAATTTCCTATTTGCCTTTAAATGCTATAGTTTTAGTAATAAATGCATAATTATTTATTAACTGTTATTATTTTTTAAATAAAATTTAATTTGCAATTTTTTGGAAAACTGGATAAGATCCAGATTTTTAATATTTTGGAGTTTAAATTACTGTCTCTTTAAGAGGAATTTTCTCCTAACTACAATATATTTGGTAATTTTTCTGAGTAAGGAAAACTTGTATAAGTCATTTATTCCAAAGTGTACAAAAGTATAAGTACGATAGTATTAAATAAGATTTTAGAATTATAGTTCACAGTTCAATGTTGTGTAATAGAATGATAAGCATTTTATCTTCCACAGTCGTTTTTCTTATTATTCAGAGTACATTAAATTCTAAACTAAAAAAAAAAATAAATAAATAGCCTAGATTTCATACATTAAAATGTTATTTTCCAAATAAATTATTTATTAAAATCCAAGAAAGTTCATATTTTTTTAATGAAATACTGATTTTTTTTCTTTTTTCGAAAATCATTTCGCTTTACATTACATTCAAATAATTAATGCAAAAAAATCATTAAAATTTATAAAAAAATTTTAATTTATGGATTGCTGTCAAATAAATTTTATAAAATTTTTTACCATATTTGCAACCTAATTCATTGCTTTCATATCTCTCGTAATTTCTGATAAAAAAATTTTGCTAATATTGCATTAAAAAAATCAGTGATATGGATTATTTTTTAAAGATTTCCTTGTCATTAATTTTTGTAACACGGGAAAGAAGATTTTGCCATCGAATAAATAATTGAATGCCAATTATATCTCAATAATAAATAAATTTATTTTTATTAAAATAACACTCTCAATTTAATCATTCAAACGTATTAATATATTTATTTTTGAATGATTAATTTGAGATAATGATTTCGATGAAATGGTTTCTATGTTCCTTTAGAGTTTTATTTAGAACTGCTATAACTCACAAAATATTTTGTAAATCTAAAGGCAGTAATAAGGCATGTTAATTATTTTTAGACTATAATCACCATAAAGAGTCAAAGGCACAAATTAAAATGAGAAATTAATGTCATGACTGATCATACGGTTGGCATGATTGTTTATAAATAATATTCAGAATGTATCACCTCACATTATGTGTCATGGTTATGTGTCATCCTTTGTTCAACCGAGCAGTTATCAGAATATTAATTACAATATAAGAATGAATACTTTTATTAGTAGAAAATAATATAAAAAATTTGGACTAATCTATAGAGGTAAAAATATGAAAAGTCAAACTTCAACTCTGGAACATGACATGCCTACTTTTGTTTCTACCTCCATGTTTATTACACGGTTCATTTCTGCGATAGTGGTACTTTGAATTCCGATTTATTAGTCTTTTTTAAGTAAAAAGATATATATTCTCTATTATTATGTTTCAGCAAATACATTTTGTTTAAGTAAAAAAAGGTGGTTTATTTCAATTTGACAGTACGAGAAAGACAGCCAATCAGCAGTTTATGGAATACGATAAAATATTGAGTTTCACATCCTCAGTTGACTGAAATTAGAAAAGTAGAATATTATCTGTACAATAAAAATTTATTGTAAAATAATTTTTTTTTTATTAAATTTCATTTTTCAGAATGATTTATCATGCACTGAGAGAATTTTTCCTGCAATAGTCTGGTTATATAATTATATTAGAGACAATATTTTAAGGAAATTAAAATAGAAAACAAAAAAATAAGAAAGAAATTAAATTTGAGAGAAGCTCTGAGGATCGAAATATGTGCATTTCTGGATTTCTCTTACAATCCTTTAGTAGGTAACTAGAAATTGCTTTAAAATCGTCAGTAAAGATAAATAAAAAGTTATCACAACAAATTATTATAATTTTCCATTAGATATCTGAATGCTGTTACTTCATGATATCCCTCGATCACATATAAATATGAATTTATGCATTGATATTTTTTTTATCATAATTTGTATTTAAATTTTTCTTATACTCTTAAATATTTATTTGTAGTGTTTATTTTATAAAAAAATAAAAAAAAAATGTTGCAAGAAGTTTTTCACTTTAAACAGAATTCTGTATTCGACATCCACTATGCACTAATGGTGAAAGTTGAACATACTAAAGATTTACATTTTATTCTCCATATTTCAGTTGTGATAATACCTCGCAAGGGTATTGTAACTTTTTCGGCTCTCCTTTCTGGCAGGAGTAACCAAGAAATTAAAACAAACACAGAAGTGAGAAAAGAAAGTAATAGCAAAAAAAAAAAAAAAAAAACTTATTTATGTCATTCAAATTTTATTAACAAAAATTATGATAGTTTGAATTGCATAGGAGTTTCATTCCCTCACAATTGCACTTGTTTTAGTGATATTACTTTAGCAATGACTGAGTGTATGCCCTTGCTCCTCGCTTATCAAAATAGCTGCTACGGCATCTCCCAGTAACATTTCTTGAGAGGAAATTTCATGTATGAAAAGAAAATTTTCTTTACAAATTACAACCTGATTATATTGGTAAAGCTGCTTGAAGGTACCATTTATACTTTCCAGTTTATGAAAGTGGAGTCTTCTAGTCCAACAACAACAACTAACACATTTCAGCTATAAATAGGACCGGAATTAAAATTAGAGACTTGTATTCGTACAATATCATCAATTTAATCAAGAAGATATTGTTTTTGTGAGGTTCGTGAATTTTTTGTTACTTGAAGCAGAGTATTCTCTTTTGAAGCTACTCTTTTTATAAAAATTAAATCATGTTTATCAGTTAGACATTTTTGTGAAGACATGGTGGATTGCAGGTCATTTTCCATATTTTTCTTTGGAATAGGATTTTCGGTATGGCCACCGATAAATTTTTTTCAGAAGTATTAACAATTCCTTCAAGCTGTTCTTTGATTTCAAATATATTAGTAGATTCTTCGAGTTGTTCTTCAGTTTCAATATTTCCGACTTGTTCACTAGACAAAAAAGACAGTGTTATGCATCTTTTTTCTTTAACACCAAACATGCCTTCATAAGGAATTTTACGTATTTATTTGTTGAATATAGTATTATTGGCAAATTGAAAAAAACGTAAATCATCTCACCATTTATTTGTATCTTTCATTCATGTACTTTACATATTCTGTAAATCCCGATTGGCCCTTTCAAATATGCATTGACTTTGATTGAGACGAGGCTTTCCATGAACTACCTTAACATTTGTCCACGTAGAGCAAATTTGGGATGCGACATGATTACTGAATTTTATACTATTACCTGGTTGCAATATAGCTTTACCGCCAAATATTAAAAGTATTGGTAAAACGAGATACGCTACTTTTTCAGCTCTCTTAGTTTTCAAAGGTCGTAATTTTACAAACTTATGTAAGTGATCTTGATACACCATTATCAATTTATATTCATCACCTCTGTTTGACAGCATACCATCTTGATGTTCTGCTGTCAAACAGAGATGATGAATCGGTTTGACATCAGATCATCTTGATGTTTTGAAGGATAAAGGAAACAAAAGATATAAGTCCACATGTTACATGAACGTTTAATTGGAAAACATAAAATTAGAACACATTATATCTATTTTTTAAATTAGTTTTGTTATGAAAATACATGATTTTCTTTACAAAGTAATACTTAGTTAAGAACAAGGTTTATTTTAATGAATTTAAAATATCCGTATTATTCCCTTTACATTAATCTTTTTATAATACTTATGTAAAGCTACAACGTAGTTTCATATTAAATAAGTAATTACCTTACATTTGAATATAAATGTGACAATACTTCATTAGTATAAAAGTTTACTTATTATGTCTCATATTTACAAATAATGTATTTTTATGAAAAATGTATGTTTAATTTCTTCATCAAAATTAGAAAAAATCAACTATGAATGGAAAGTTCAATGACTTCTTATGCTTTAAATCTAAACGGAGAAAAAATAATTTTGATTTAAATAAATTGTTATTTAGTTAAACCTAATTAGATTTATGCAAATTTTTAAATAAAAATTTCTTAAAATACTATTTGAGTAATTTTTTCTACATTAAAATTCGGTACTACTTTAAGCAATAGTAGTATAATAAATTTTAAAACTTATATATTTGTGTGAAGAGCATAAGGAATTTCTTATTCTTTAATATTACGATGATTTTATTTTATCGATTTACTATTATGCGTGTAAGAAACTGTAATTTATAGCGTAGAAAGCATAAATAATCATTTGAGTGTTATTAAACAAAGGGAGAAGAATGCTTTTTTTTAACAATGAACTGAAGATAGATGTTTGTATTAATATCCAATCAATTGTTGAATTAGATTGAAAAAAATTTGAATTAGAACGGAAAAAATTTGCTTCCAATTTCTGAATGCACATTTATTGATCGCAATTACTGTTTAAGATTTCTCCGGGTCTTTTCCCTAGCAATACACGAATACGATTCATTACAAATGAAAAGTATTCCCGAGATCCAAAATGTGGGGATGTTCAAATCTCTCAAATAAGCATTCAACTATATAACTTTACATTTGTGGTGAAGAATTATCTAAGCATTTGGAAAATTACAATAGTGAATTGGTCACATTAGATCATATTTAAAGGTTTGCAAACTACTTTCTTACTTTTTATTATATAAGTTTGAAATTGATTTTTACTGTATGAAGTTAAAATTCATCATTAATAAGTTTATCTTGGAAAATATAGGGAAATAATCAGTTATCTTAAGGACACTTGTAGTTGATTGGGATTTCTTTGTGTTAGATAATTTATTCTCATTCTCAAATATTTAAAACCATCGATGTGTATTGCTATATCTCATTAAATGTTCGTAGAAGATTTAAGAAAAAAATTGATTGGTTGACAGCCAGATGTTTTAACAAAAAACTTATATTAATCAGTTAAAGAAGTTTATGAGGGCAGAAGATATAAGAAATAATAATGCTCAATTAAAATTGAAGCTATATAATGAACATTAGAAACTGATAAAACTCTATTTAAGATCTCCCTGTGTTTCATTTTTAACCATGTTCAAATACAAAATTAATAAATGAAAATTATTTCTTCTGACAGATTTTTGTAGATATTTTTATAACTAAGCTAAGCTTTTATTTCAGTATGTCTCTTTTTTAGAGTTAAAATTGTCATAACTGAAGTAAATGATTAAAATTTATCATTTTAGTATACGCTAACACTTTTTGTTATTTTGACGATTCCTTAAAATTATTTGTGTAAGCAGGAAAGGCATTAGTAATAATCTATTTGTTTTATGGCTGAACCGAAAGTATGATGATTTGAGCTATAAAGTTTGGTTTAAAAGATTGTGGGTTCAAATCCCACATGGCCATTTTTAGATTTTAGAATCTAACATAAGATGTTTGCGCTGGTCTAATTTGATCTTATATGCAATCAATTATTGAAAAAACCAAAACAATGTTTGGCTTATACATGCATTTTAAACTTATTACTATAAAACTCAAAAAGCATTTATTAATTGTTCATTTTCTACAAATAAATTTAAAAATAATATGTGATTCATATAATTCTAATATATGATAACTACAGGTTCAAAATATAATTTTATTTAAACAAATTTAGAATTCTGTTTATTCAATTAAAATAACTATGGATTTTTCAAAGAATACAATTAAATAGAGTAACTATCAATTTTTATTAGTAAATATTATACCATTTGAATTTATAGAATTTAACGTCACAGTATTTGCTAAACAAAATTCTCAGAAACTTTAAATAACATTTAAATGAAGTTTCTATGAAAAATTAAATGTTTACTATTGATAATTGCTGCAAAAATACGCTTATTTTTTTTTACACAAATATATAGAGAAAATCCGAGTCTAACACATAATTTAATTATTTCCCAAAAGAGTTAATTATTTATTTTTATTAATTATTATAAAGAATAAATGACTATTTTACTATTGGAAAAATTCTGTTTATCTAATATGTTTCTGTATTAAAAATAATCAGTAAAAATTTACAATTTTTAGATTAATAGTAATTTATCTAGTTCATTTTCCAAATTTAATTTCAATAAATTTCGTTGCTGTACCCTTTATGGTTTTATGCTTTTCCAAAAGAAGTGTAAGTCATTGAAGTCTGTTGAATGGCTCCTCAGAAATATGCGATCTCGTCACGTACATTGACTTTTTCGACTGACCCTGTGTGTGTATGGTCTACTTCACTCTCATCCAGAGGAAAAGAATTAATGATGACTACATCCTCTACCAATCGCATTGAGTGGAGAGAGATGAGAGTTCTACTTCCCTCTCACATCAGAAGGATCTATAATAGGATTGTGTCTACCCACCTACCCCCGGTCCGATTTTCTTTTTCTGCTATTGTTGGCGATTGATGCGGAGTGACAGAGAGGAAGAAACGTAATTTATGGTCAGCGATCATTTCTTAGCACCACACTTATCTCTTGAGGGGGATCAATTCTTCTTAGTTGGCGTAATTTGGCGCATAATTTCCCTTGTCCAATAGAATGCAAGTCCTCCGAACTATTCAGTTAATTTAATATAAGGGTGGATACCCTCAGTTATTTTCTAATATAAAAATTTATTATGGTAATAGACGAGTAAATTATGCATAGTTCCGTTTCATACTTATATTTTAGACTAAAATAATAGGAAAAATAAAATTTAACGGATTACAAATTAATTCTTTCCACATGTATTCCATGTTTGCATTAAACTTAAGTGAAGTAAATTTTAAACTATAAATAAAAAATCTCAATATTTCAGAATATAAATACTTAATTAATATGAGACATATTATTAAAATGTATTGTAATTTTATTTCCTCTATGGGTATTTATGATTACCAAATGCTAAGAAGGTATTTAAAATATTCAAAGGTTATTTTTAATCGACTATTTATTTCTATTATGAATGGTTATCTAATCAAATAGTATCCATAATAATATACAGGGGATCCTTACTTACTTAAACATTGCTAGTATCAAAGGTGATGGGAGAGTACTTATGATATTTTTAAGATCTAACAGGTTAAGATGAAGGATAAATTTATGAAAAACATTCAAAGTAATTTATTTTGAAAATTTCTATTTGCATGCATTCCAATGAGAGTTTCTTTCGTGCGTTGTCATGAATTTAACAAAAAATATCCAGTTTACAATAATATATTTAATATTTCATAGTGGAAATAAAAAAAGAATAAAATAAAATCTAAAATAGATATGTAGTTTTTACTTTTCATAATTGAAATATTTTTCTTATGTCTGGTTTTCGGTATCATATATTTTTGGCAACTTGAATCATACAAAAAATATTGATCATGTTTTTTGTATATCTTTCTATGCTTTGTAATATCAGATAAAATCTGCAATGGCTTTTGTATTTATTTTCCTGAAACAGTTAATTTTGTATCAAATATATTATGTGCAAAATTTTACAAAATATATGCATTATATGCGACATTTCGCATACATGCCAAATATTAAAAAACTGAAATTGCTTATAGAGAGAAATATTTGAAAGTATAATTATCTTTCTTGCTTTCGTTTTTAAATGTAAATACATATGTTTATCTATTTTCATTGATTATAAATCCTAAGTACATGAAATATTAAAAAAAATGAGTAATTACATGAAATTTATTATTACATGAAATTAACAGAAAAGACGTTAAAGATCTTATAATGAAAGAACTTTTAGAAAAATTTAAATTTTTCTTAAAACTACAGAATTTAATAAATGAATTAGCTATTAAGTTTATCAAGTTTTCATAATTTAGTGTTTAATAAATTATCCATTTTTGTTTTAAATATCTAAAATTATTTCATTTATTGTTATAAAAAATAAACTAGCAAGTACTTTACAGATACAAATATTTATTTTTTTATTTATATTTATAAATATCGTGGAAAGATATATTTATGAATATTGTAAAAAATTTTAAAAGTTAATAATTATGATAGAGATAGTTACAGTGGAAATATGTTTCCTAATGATAAAGTATGCCTTACCTTTAAAGCTGCATTCTGTTTTAAATAATATGTATTATTTTGCATTCAGTGTATGAAATATATTAAATTGATTATATGTCTTGTTATATCCAATACTTTCTATAATTTTTGAATTTAATATACATTAAACTGTGTGAGATTTTGAAGAAATTAAATCATTATTTGGAAGAAAAGTTGATCATAATTGATTTAGACGATTCTTTGTGTCCCCATTTTAACATAATATCTATTTGGGACTTCAAACTGGCCTGAGTATCATATCCGGAATGCTAATCGAACCTATATGTTGTCGAAATGTAAGCTTGTGTGCTAATTATATGTAACTACTAGTTAGGTTAGAAAATAAAGTTTAATCACGATAATTATATTTCTTCGAATATGTTTCAAAATAATATCTTAGAAGTCAAATTTTCTTACGTAGGATTCCAAAATATTAATTAAGTCAGTATATAAATTATTTTTACCTCATCATAAATCGCTGCTAAAGAAAACTCAAATACTGTCCATTAATTGTAATAGAATAAAATTATTCTTCCCTATTGGTTAAATCATTTTTGATAAAAGAAAGATATATAGTATGAAGTTTAGAGAAGTGATTATGAGTTTTCTTTATCTCATATTTTAATAATGGTTGTTTCCTAAGTTTAATGAAATGAAATGGGGCATTTAGAATGTTTGTATAAGTATTATGCATGTTGTTGAGTTAGAGCTGCGTAATGTGTAATTGCTATCACTTGTAATTGTTATCACTGATTAATGCATATAATACTGTTTAGCACATCCAACAAGGTTTTGTAATGTAGACATTATTTTGCCACCTAAATTTGGAATTCCCTACATCATTCTATTGCAACTTCTACTCAAATGGATGGGCACTAAACATTGTAACATTAAAATGCGTAAACTCTATGAACAATATTGTTTTTATTATTCAGAATGAAAAATGGTTTTATTTAATAAAAACGCTTTACCAATCAATATTTTCTGTTGATTGTATAAATTCTACCTTAGAAATTCCTATTTTATTCCTCAAAAAATTATGGATCGAATAAGTAGAAAATGAATCTGATAAATAAAAATCATTGTGTTGCAGCATTTTAATTAAGATTCATAGTAAAAGGGACTCAAAATTTCTATTTTTATGCATCTCCAATATATTTTTAGCTATATTTATGAATGTTAAAACCAAATTCATTTTTATCTTGAAAAGTAGTTTACATTATTAAATACTTTTTCCTGCTGTTAATTCATTCTAGTACTAAATAATCTGCTGTATGAAGTCATTGCTTTTGTAAATCACTTATTAAATTCAAAACACTAATTAAAAGAGATCTGTTTTCAAAACATACAAACAACCTGATTTATTAATAGATCAGAAGTAATTAAATGATATTTTTAGAGAAAAGTATAAAATAATAATCTTAAAGAAAAACATTAAAGTCCTTGTACCTTTTATTATAACAATAAAATCTCAACTTGAAAGGCAATTATAATTTATCTGTAACAGGATGTTGCTTTCATTTGAGATATAAATCTCTATTTGATTTTACGAACCTGATAATACGCAAATTTGAATATTGCACAATTTTCTAAATACTTATTTTGTTTTCAAATGTTGTCATACATATCAGCTTTAATGTAGTTTAACTATATCATTTAAAAAACAACAAATTAAAAAATAATGATTATTTATTAATGATTAATTAAATATAATGATAAAGTTAATTCTTTATTAATTCTAGGCATCACAATTATTTCAAGCAAACATCTACTTAGTTAGTATCTCATATGAGCTATCTATTTATATCAATTTGAAGAAATGTTATTGGAATTTTAAAGTTATTTACTTAAGAATGAAAATTCAAGTGATTCCACATACTTTGATTTAAAATGTTCATTTAGTCGGCGTATCATTGCTTGACAATAATTTCGACGAAAACAAAATGTGCTAGTTATATTATTAAGTTGTCTAAATCTATACATTTCTCACTCAATGGAGCCACTCATATTTGCATTTTTGCTTTGGAATGTTGAATTTCAATTTCAAAATAAATTTACTGATTTCATCTGCATCTTCAATTAGTTGATAATTTTGATGTCGATGAATTTAATTTATATCGGAGATCATTACAGTGATTTGAAATCATAGCATACTCATACTGTATATTGTGAAAATTTTACCAAATTTCTATAATACATGTTATATTGTGAAAATTTTACCAAATTTCTATAATACCTTTATTGCTGCTTAATATTTCTGGATGCCTGAATTTAGTGTCACTAAAGAGATAATAAATGGCAAGAATAAATCATATTCTAACGGTTTATATGAGAAGATTTTGGAAGATATATAATCTATTTTACCGATATTTCTAATTATAATAAGCTAGAGTTATCAATACTTAAAATTAAAAATAGAACTGCTGGCTAATTAGGCGAAATAAACGAAATAAATTGAACTACCAAAGAGGTTGTGGGAATTCAGTGCTTGGAGAAGACAAGCAGAGCTATATAAAAAGGAACTACTTAAATAATAATGCTATAAATAAATCATGAGCAAATAGATAGATTTTTATCAATAGTTTTATCAATAAGGTTTTCTAAAAGAAAGTGCATCTTGAGGACATGCTAGTATCTTTCAAGAAGTAGAAACATAAATGTTTCAAAAATAACTCCTGTTAGTATAAAATACATTTAGTGTAAAATACTTTATCAAATCTATTAGATTTAATTTACATTCTTTATCAAATCTATTAGTATTAAATTACATTTTAATATTAATTACACCATAGGTGCATAATATGCACCTATGGTGTAATTAATATTAAAATGACTTGCATATTTCTGTAAAATCTGTACTCTTCTGTTCAGTTGAAATATTCTGTATTCTAACAAATACAAACCTAAAGTACCTAGAAATGTTTTTTATTCTCTATAGTCAAGCTGGAAATCATACTGAGAAATTGTAAAGCTGGACCATTTCTACCAGAAAACAAAATATATAAAAATCTAAATTTCTAAACTTTTGAAGAATTTGGTTTTCTATTCACACTCTGTGCTTTCATGTGAATGCATATGAAGCAGATAATTCTGTTTAGTTGCATAAAGTGAAAGCAGACAGGATTCATACGTTTCATTTCCTTATATCATATAACTTGAAAATAAAAATGACCAGTTGTAAACTAATTTTATTTTATGATTTATTTATTTGAAAATTAATTAAAACACCAAATTTATTTATTTAATTTTCAGTTATAATGGGGAATTCTGTTGACTTCTTATGGAGGAAATTTTTAATACTGAATTCTTTAATTTAATTTTCTTTTTCAAATGACCATATTTAACAAATTGATATTTTTATAAATCAATGGTTATAAACCGGTAACTTGGTGTACATGAACTAAATTAGCATACAAGTTGATTAAATTTTCTTAGAAATTTTGTTGAGAAGGCGAATTTTACGAACATGATATATATATATAACCTGCATTAATGATAAAAAAGTATTTTTATTATCTTTAACGCTAGAAATAAATTAATAATATTTATAAGATTTTTATGTATTTCAGTTAAAAGGGAACGATGCAAGTATTACAATTTCAACTTGCGATGAAACAATAATTTGATAAAAAAAATTGGAAATTAATTACTAATTGTTATGTGAGAAAAATGTGTTAATTTTTATTTTTGATAATTAACTATAAGACTTTAGACAGTTACTCATATTTCAGAAATTTGGTTGTTTTAAAATTTTTATAAAATGAATATAATTGTATGTGCATATTCATTTTTGCAAACTACCAAGTCTTACTCTTTCTTGACATATTACTCATAAGAATCTACAGAAAATTCAGTTTTTATATTGCAGTTTTTATATTGCAGTTTTCATATTGCAGGTTTGCTCGCAAACTTGTATATGCCTGTAAACTTTTTTAGTTTAAAATATATGATACATTTATTATTTAAAATACTGAAATATAATTTTGTCATTACTTATAGAAAAGCAACACATTTTAGCAGAATTTAAAAAATATATTACATAATTTAATTTAAGCAAAACAGTTTGTTTAATCCAATACGTAATGCAATTATATTTTAATAAATAAATGCAATTATATTCAATAACAAATTAATTCACAGATATGAAAATATGTGTATTCATTTAACCTCCAAAGCACCTGCCCTGCATTTAGCTAGATATTATTTATGAGAAAATATTATACTAAGGTTCTTTAATTAAAAGTTTAAAATAATTAAATTTGGAAAAAATTTAACTTTTTAAATCAAAATTCAAATATTTCTAACTAAAAAATGTTATCTAATTGGAAGATGTTAAAAAGAATAATTTTAAATGTATGAATTTGAATGAATGAAAGTAAAAATAAAATGTACAATTTTGGAAAATTTACATATTTCATAGATAAAATAGAGAAAACTTTCTAACTGTTTGATAATTTTGCGAATAGTTTTTACATTTCAAAATAAATGAATTCATTACTTCTTAATGTTATTAAATGTAATATTTTTATTAAAATAAATTTTCAGTGAAATTTCTTCAAAAATCTTACATTCTAATAATTCAAGGCTATATTTTCTGTGGAATGAATATTAATTATCTTGCTTTTGGGAATAAATATATTTTTCAAGATAGCATTCTTCAATTTATAAAGTTTAACACTTAAATGCATATATTTATTTTACAAGCAAGCTCTCCGAATTTTAAATTATTTGTGCTGTAGAAAAATAACTAAAGTGTTTTTATAGAGAAAAATGAAACCCATGACGCTAAAAAGAAAAAGAGCATATAAGGTTAAGTAAAAAAAATAGTTTTTACTGTTTTATATCATGAAAAATTAATAGTTTAAAAGAGAAAACATGACAAGAACGCAATGTTGCTATCAATTACAATATCGGTTCTAAACTTCTGAAGTTAATATAAGCATTTTAAATGGCTTATAGCCAACTAATATAGTCAGGTAACATGTGTAAACAATATTTGTGTCATTAATATGAAATATGTTTTGCCGGTAAATATTTTCAGAAGAAATATTCTAGTAAGCTTTATGTTAATGGTTGCAGCAATATGTAAATTTTAAAGCAAGAATTTTATTTTGAATATTTATACGTCAAATTTTAAGCTAAATAAAAGTTTAGATGCTATAAAATCATAAGATATATATTTGTACATTCCTCTTTAATATTTTAATGTAATTTATTTAAATTTATAAACAAACAAATTAAATTCTAGTAAGAATTTTTAATTTGTGTTTAAAAAAGGGGAAAAAAACTCTAATTTTACTTTGAAACTTTTTTACAATTTCTTGTTTTCTTGATTTGAAAACTTAGATACAAATAATCACATTTATTATTCTTTATTTGGATTATCCATTATTGTTATTAATATAAATTAAATGTAGTTTTTTAACAAGTTGTGTAAATAGTATCAACTTTATGTTCTCTAAAAAAGCTAAAAAAATATCGACAAAAATGTAATAACTGTGATTGTTTAGAATGCAATATAAACTTTAAATTATTTTAAATACTTTAAATTTAGTACATGCACAAATTAATTGTAATATTTGTTTGTGTGGATAGCATTTATTTATTTAAAACACCTTTTCTATATATAAAAATAAATATTCTAAATTTTTGCACATGTATGATCAATAATTTTCTTACTGATAAATTTTATTCATTTAGTGCAGAATAATTATAAAAATAGAGATTTACTAAATGTATATTATACGATATTGATAATGAAATTTTGGAAAGACATTAAGAGTAATAACTGTCATATATTGTGTTTTATCTACTGTTTCAAATTTTTCAATAAAATATAGAATTTAGTTCAAAATTTAAATTCATTGAATGTTGTTTCTACCGATTTGAAATGTTTTAATGTCAGTTTCCTGATAAAGAATATTTTCATATATAATTTCAAACATGTATTTAAATAAACTTATTTCAATATTTCAGTTATATTGATATCATTAAATGTATCAAGACTGAAATTATATTTTTACAAATTAGAGATTTATGCATATTTAATATAACATTTAATAACACAATATTCAAATAATATGTTATTAAGGAATATAAAACATTGGTCCTTAGTGAGAAAGAGTTATGCCACATACAAATATAGTAAGAAATTCCATAAGAAATTCCACTGGAAATATTTTTGTTTTAATGTATTAATTTATATCAAAATTATTTAAATACACAGTTTCAAAGAAAAAAATATTTTAAAAATCCTTAAAGTCCATTAATATTATAAGAATATTTCAATAGAGTATATTATAATTTTTACAGTGTTAAATAAAAAAATATTTCTAGTTTATAATTTACATAGAATTGATTTAAATTAAGTCTGTGTTGAATGCATTTTTTTGCTATTGTGTGTATTAAGTAATTCTGATATTTTTTTGTAAGTACACTTCTAAACTAATAATAAAATAAATATATCTTTGTCTGATATAAATATTTTGTAAAGTTCAAAGAATATAATTGCTTAAAATATTTAAAGAAATTATTAGATCAAGATTAAATTTCTTAAATATAAATGCAATTGCAAAATAAATTGTTTTATTTGTGAATCTAATATTAAAAATTTTTTTAAAAATATTCATTAGAGTGGCTTATAATATCCAATTAGTAACTGATTGGTGATTTTAGTGATATTAAATATAGATTATAAATTAATACATTTTTGATTGTTTGATAGTGGTTTGAAAGAAATACGTCAGAGCAGTATTTTCAAAAGTGTTATTTAAATACGACTGTTAGATAATAATCAATTGAAATAACGTTAAATGATCGAAACTAAATTTAAAAAAAACCCATTTAATTTCCAAAAAAAATATAAGAAGCTAATAACTAATAGTAATATTTTTTTAAAAATATGTTTGTGTTGTTTCAAAATTTAAGATATTGAAATTTATATTTTACATAGTTAAATCAATCTTTTCTTTTTATAGTGCCCGCCAATGCTTTTGAGCTGTCTTATAAGAAGTTGGAGAATTCCTCTCTTAATGTGACATGTAATGCTCAAAGACTTTTTCCTCTTCCTGTGCTGAAACTGTATTTAACTTCATCACTTGAAAATTCACCCAAACTTGTCACAGACACTACATCAAATATAAACGCTCACATATCTGGTTCATTTGATGTTAATTTGTACAGAACGTTTAATCCAAGTGAGCTTCCAGTTGGTGGAGTGACTGAATTTGAATGCTCATTAGAGCTTCCAGGCACAAATTATTTAAGAACCAAACGAATTAAATACTATCCAGGTAAGAAAAGCAAGCTAAATTAGTAACTATTGTTTTACGTATATGCTATTTTAATAAAACTGAAAAATAACTTGGTGATAATTATTTTCATAATAAAATTTTAAGTATGTAATTTAAACATAGTTTTTAAAACATTATAAGGCGTAATTTCATCCTGAGCTAAGATCCTAATGACAGAATATCTTTAATAAATACTTTAATTTTTGTTACATGAATCACACAATAAAAATATCTCAATTTATATCAGATTAAAATTTTTAATCTTTTAAAAAGAGCTCCATAGCAACTATCTATTTATTATTTATGATATTATCTAATATAATTAATTGTATTAATCCCTCAAAAACATTGTCACGATATAAAATATTAATGTTACATAATTTGCAATAGTCATTTTCCCAAACTTGCAGTTTTTCAATATTTAAATGAAATTATTTGTTTTAGGAACTGAAAAACATTTTGTATTAAAATGTCATTCGGACGAAAGCAATTTTTATTATGCTTTGTTTTATAGAACATTAATCGAAACATAAAGTTAATAGGAATTTGCTCAAAGTGTTTTTTTTATCTTCCTGATGTAATGAATCCCTTAAGCTAATAATTTAATTTTTAATATAAATATTAATAATAAATGATTTTTTTGTTACTTGTTATTTTTAAGAGTAGCATATTTAAATGATTAGTTGATACAACTGTCTAAGAAGAAAATTTATATATTAGTTGACCATTATTGAGAGGTATTCTAACAGATATCGTTATAAAAAGTTTAACATGAAATAATGTATTTCATCCTTAAATTAGTGTGAACTAAATTTAGGAAGTAGAGTTTGACTGCATAAATGAGGAAAATATATTTATAATAATTTAAAAATTTAATTATGCTTAAAAATAGATATTATAATACACATAATGTTTCAACAAATATTTCATTATTTTTATGACACGTATCTTTAATAAAAATGTTTGCAACAACACTTAATTTTAAATATTAGAAATTTGATCATTGTAATTGAGTAAGAATATGAATATTTTGTATTTTTAAATAGGGGTAAAAATTCGTACATACAAACATTGCATAAAATATTCAAGAAAATCCTTAAGGCTACTTTTAACATTTTTCCATAGTTACCATTTTATTCCTTACAATCAAGTTTGTTTTCTTTTCTTTCTTTCTATTTTTTTAAAAAAAATCATTGCTTTGAGTAAATCTGAGTTAAGTTTAACTTCAGGAAACAACAATGGATTTGAAACTAAACACGTATGTTTTATTCATACTTATTATTACAATATGTGATTGTAAGGTAAATATAATATGATAATTTCTCTATTACATGATACATTTTCCACAACATTTCAAGTGATTACTTCCCAAGTATTATTTATACTTTCTCTTCAAAAAATATTCAATATAAATACAGGATAAATAGCATGTTACCAGACAAAATTGGAATTTTTCTGAAAAACACACACACTGTCTCTCTTTGTGAGTAACTGTAATTTAATTTAACCGCTAATATTAATTTTAAGTTTACAATTCTGAAAGTACACAATTCTTTGGATCCTGAAATGGGGGAAACAATACTTATTTATTATAAAGATAAATCTGTATTCTTGATTTGAATGGTATGTGTGTGAACATTTTCATAACGTAAACTTATTCAATTTATCTGCCTTATTTATCATGAATGATGCAATTCATTATTTAATTGATTGCTCAGAGAGGATTTGGATGGTTAGTGTCTTAATTTTAAATTATTATCTTTTATTATGAAAAAAATTGAGTAAAAACTCGCTAAAATATTTCGTAAACATTTATAATACTTCAAATATTGAAATAAATGTTATTAATTACAATAGTTTTCTTCTTACAAGGTTAAAAAGACTTTAATTTTTATGAAAGTTATAATATAATGAATAACAACACTAGATTGCTTTTAATAACTTAATATACAGAATAAGTTTTAATTTCAATATTTACATATCAATATTGAATTTATTAAATCAATTTGATTTAATTTCATTGTTTTTCCTAATAGTCTGAATCAAATATCTCATAAGATTTTAGAATTCAACAAGGCCAATTATCAGATTTGATAGCCAACTGTATATTCATATACATTTTATCTTTTTCTTATCTACTGAGAAATAAAGATTTCAGTTTAAAAGAAATTGAATTTAAAGTAACTTAATAATTATATGACTGAGATTGTAAATTAATCATTACTGTAATAAAATGGTGTAGGGATATGCACAAAATATAACATGTTTCTAAACTGAGGAATTCTTATAGTTTTTATACTATGAAAAGCCTTCTGCTGGCGATGTTTTGAGATTTTAGGATGATTTTTAGCACAAAATCTGAGATTTTAAATATATCTGTGTTAGAGAGAGAGCTTTCTTTTATTTAATTATATTACATGAATCACTTTAAAGAAAAAAGAAGTGAGGCAAGTCTGGCTCACCCCTCTCGCCCATCCCTGGTTGAGCAGTAAGACACCGGGGGGGTAGTTGGATTTCGAGGGTGACAGACATGATCATACGGCCATCTTGAGACTCAGAAATGGGCACCTGAAATGCATGACATTCGATACTGGGCACAAAGTCTTCTCATTGTGCAATAAATGCAATCTGAGGCCGGCTTCCCCCGATCACATCCTGAATTGTTTGGGGTTCACTCTAGTGGATGTACGCACAAATCCACTACTGGTCTCGACTTCCCTAGGGTTCATGGTGTTATGGATTTGATCTAGCTGACGCTAGTTCTCTGAGGGATTGGAAACAACAACAACTTCACAAATTACGGAATTTTACAATGTTATTGGATTTTTGCATCTCTTAGTCAATAAATTGAATGGTGCTAATAATACATAATTTTTTGTGTGTTTGTCTATTTTGATATATTCTCTTCTTTTAAATTGATGACACAAAGATTTCAAAAATTATATCTTATTCTCTTACTTATTCGCTTTCCTTAATCTGATTATAAAATTTTTACAATTTCTATTTTACAATAATTTGAAAAATATTGTAGTATTTTCAAAAGTATCTAAAGTATTCAACAAAATTTCAAACTGAAAATAAGTATAGTAATTAAGAATATTTTCTTGGAATGAATTTTCCGCAATAAAAAATGCTTTATTAATAAATAAATTATCGATATGTCTAATCAGCATATGTCGGAAGCTATGACTATACATTCGATGTAAGCTATAATCATAGGTTAGTGTTTTGATAAATACATTCACATAAAATACCTTTTTGAGTACTTCAATCATAGGTTAAACAAATAAGAAACTGATTATCTTAATAGATACCGGTAAGCAATTCAATTAATTGGCAAACGAATGGAATATAATATTAATGTATGTATGTATATTTTGGACAAAATTTTGTTTAATTTCGTGAAATATAAAATATTACAGAATAAGTTTCTTTTATTTGTTTAAATTGAAAATGCATCTTAAATAGTTGCAAATATAAAGTGTTTGGGAACATCCTGATTCAAAAACAAAACTAAAATAAATTAGCAATGAGTCAATATTTATTCAGACTTTAAAACACTTATTGAATATGCTGATTTCCATGACAAACTTGGATGTGGTATCTTTCATGAAAAATAAGCAATTTTAATTGTTCTATCTGTGACATTTTGTATGGACGTAATAGAATTTAAAAGTGGATTTGCCTTGAAAAAGCTTAACAAAACTTCATTATCTTAATATCATATATTTAATATCATATATTTTGTCACAAACAACATAAATTTTAGGAAATTATCCTTTTGGGCCAACAGAAAGTGATGAATTACCATGTTTTATAAAATTACTTTTGTTAATTTCATTTGACACATATCGGATTGAATATACTTAATACTCAGAAAATATTCAGAGAATTATACCTTTTATTAATTTTTAAGAAATACATAATTTCAGATTGAGTATATCCTATATATTTTAAAACATTTGTGAATAAAATCGGAAAATAATTGCATACATAATCATAATTTTTAGTACGAAATATAGCATTATACGGTAGTTAAATGACCATGGTATTTGATTTTTTTCCAGAAAGGTATATTTATTGCATTTCATAAATTAAGGCAAATCATAAGGACTTGTGTTTCTTATTTATCAAATTTTTGGCGTTTTTACTTTATTTTGGAAAATCATTTTAGTTATATAAATAATTATTAACTATATAAGTTTGGGTAAATCTGTAGAATTCATCATTAGATAAGCACATATTTCATTTAGATGAAAGGATTAACTATTTAAAGAACTTGTCTAACAATCATAATTAAGTGAGTTTTTCATTTGCTAACTTAAAATTTATTACATGCTAGATATTTGTTTTTGTGTGTTTTTATATTTGCAAATTGTTTGATTAATTTTTACAATTTCGAAATAGTAACCGTAATGGTTGGTTGTTACATAAATATTAGAAATATATATTTGCTGAGAATCATTTCATTATTTTTATTAAACATGTATATACGTTTAGTTTTGATTATTAAGTTTATTCCAAAAACTAAATGAAATTTTTATAATAAATATTTATCAATAAAAGCGATATTTTTGAAATTTTATAATGTATGAAAATATTTATTCTGTGATTAATGTTATTGAACAGACTCAATAAATTAGCTATTTGTATATTATATGTAAAAATTCAGATTAACGAAAATTTTCTTGTAAATATTATCAAAGTAATCTTATGAATTTTAAATCAATATAATTGCTTCCTCCTAGCTGAATTCAATATTGAATCTTGAGGACATTTATATTTCAAAACACGTAAAATAAACTATGTTCACAAAATAATTTCAAAATAATTATATATAAAAAATTATATTTATTAATTTTAATATATTATATTCAATAAAACAAAAAAATATACTTAAAAGCAATATTAGTTCTCTTGATAGAAAAGAATATCTAGATTTATTTTTCTTGTTTGGCGTACCAATAACAACTCGAAAAGGTATTTTATTTACGAAATATATCTACTTTTGTTTCTAGACTTAATAACTAAAGGACGGGGGTTGAAGTATTTCAAAACTTATAGCGATATAACCTGGTCGAAATTTATATTTCGCAATACTTTCTTTGTGCAATAAAAGCGGAAAATTCCTCGAAACTTCACTGTTATATCCAGAAAAGTTGCGGTTTATATATATTTATATACATTTCCAAAACTTCCGATTATTGCGCCGTTCCTTTTTGTACGACATCTATTTATGAAACATCGCCGGGGGAAGCCGTATTGGTATTTTCACCCCTCCCCACACACGTTCTTCTTTGTATACATCTATACATTTATTTCTCCTAGTTTGGGCTTTTCGAGATATTAAACTGAAGCACCTGGACTGTGTGTACAATCGTTGAAAATATTTTTCTCTCTTTTTCAGACCAATAGAAATCCAGGGATTTCTTTTTTCCCTTTTAAAAGCAAATTTGACAAGAAGTATTATTTTTATCAATGCACATTGCTGAGAAATAGTTCAATACTTGTTCAGATTGTAAAAAATATTTTTTACTTAAAATCAGAAATTTCTTCCATTAAAACTTTTTTCAATAGTTATGATTGTTGAATTGGCTTTATTGTTTTGAAAAAAGCAGATTGCATTAAACATCAGTAATAAATTTTGATCTTAAAATTTATTACACTTTGCAAATGTATATCCTGAATATATATATATATATATTTTTTTTTTGATTTACCAAAAAATTATGTCTTACTAAACATGTTTACAAAATTACAATACATTTATGATAGGTAGCTAGCTTTGTATATATGGTTTACGTATTACAAATAGTTAGCTTCTAAAGTAAAATTTCTTCATTTTAAATAATTAATTTTAAGCGGAAAAATTATATATGATTATGTTATTTTTAAATAATTTTAAACCAAGAAAAAACGTGGTTATTTAACACAATTATAGCGCTTGCTTACCTATTAATTAAATAAAAGAGCTCTGTTTGATAATAATGGAAACATTTAATTTTGAAATAAATTTATCGCTGCTGTTATAATTTTGAATGTTTTTAATTATTTTTCAAATAAATATAGTCCACCTATATTAGTGCTTTCAGCTAATGTGACCTTAATAATAAATCATGCAATTTCTTGTAGTAAAAAAAAGTAAAAAAATATTATAAAGAATCAATAAAAGTTAAAGTAAACATATTAATATTGTATGATAAATTGAATACTTATTTCTTGATATTTATATTTTTTAAATGTTACTATTCATGATATTTATATTTTTTAAATGTTTTACTTGCATATAAATTAAATTGTCCTCACAGATCTTATAAAATGTGATAGTAATTTTTAAGTTATTCTTAAAGCATTGATGTCTGTTAAATAACTTAATAGTTTCATGTCTTATAAATGTAAAATAATATATTTATATATAATAGAATTTTTATATAAAAAGCGTTAAATTAATAAAATCATAAATATAAAGCAGTAATTTATTTTATGCTAATAGATGCTTAAATAATTCAAAGTTATATCAAGGAAAATGTACTAAAATTAGTAATCAATATCTAGAAAATATGTTTACTACAAATAGTTTATTTTTCCGTCTAACATACAATATAAAATTCACATCAAACATTGAATATTATTATTAGTTGAAACCAATCAGTATAGTTTAAAAATAAAAAATATATACAACCAGACGTGATGGCAAAAGTGTTTAATTCTCTGTCAATAAACATGTAAATAAATCACAATTAAAAGTTATTTAGATTATTTACAAAACATTTTTTAATAATTGTAAAACCCATTTAGTGAAATTATGAATTCTTAAGGAATTTATTACAAGGATGTGAATATTACTTTCAGTTATCATAGCACACTATATTTAAATATGCAATGATACATATTATAAATTCATATTTGGGAAAATGAGATTCTTTGAAGGACTCCAAAATCAATCTTACTGTTTATGAAGTACCGTTGAAAATATTATTTAGAAATAAATGATTGCGCTAACGTTTGAAATTTTATCGTTAAAATAAACTACCAATAAATCGATAATTTAAAAATACAATGAATAAAGAGATTTTAAGACTTCAAAAGCGCTGAGCATTACTGAGAAATGAGTGGGAAATCTATTTGATTTGCATTTGATTTATTTTAATAATATAGAGTATTTTGTTGAATTTAAAAATAATTAATTATATCTATTACATTTTATTTAATATATTGAATAGAAAATAATATTTTACCCAATATTGATTTTCATTTTAAATTGAAAGAATAAATTACAAAAGTGCTGATAAAATTGTTTAATTTTTGAATAATATTTAACTGACTAAGTAAAGAAAAATCTTTAAAATTTTGAGCTATTAAATGTCATTATAAGTTAAAAAAAAAAAAAAAAAAAAAAAAAAAAAAAAAAAAAAAAAAAAAAAACACTGTTTTTTGTTAAATATTATTTTGACTGTAATTTTGAAAAATGCGATCAGTGTTTACTTAATGGTACTCAGGTTTCGAAGTATATTCGGTACCTTTAAAAATATTCCAGACCATTTAATTAAGAATTTTGGGATTCATTATTATTATGGATTCATGATATTTATTACAAATTTTAATTCATTTATATTTAATAAACAAATAATGAATATACTTTACTTTCGTATTTAATGATAATATCATGGTTCGCATTTTTATTTTATTTTTAAAGCTATTTTTTTATACAGCAACAAATTTAAACAAATAATTAGTTAAATATATACTATATGATGTTACTAAACGGAACTGTTTACTTGTCTTATAAATGAGAAAACAATAATGTAATCTTTATTAAAAAAAATACAACGGGATTTGTAAAAAAATAGTAGCTTTCAAGTTTTTGTAAAAAAATTGTATTTTTTTTAAATTAAATGTATATAAAATATAAAGAAACTGTACTGTCTTTTTTTTATGTTTTTTAAAAAGTCTAATTCTTTTTAAAAAAATCTATCATTTAACTTGTTTTAATCTTAAGGATTATAAATATTTTGATTTAGTTGTAATAAAATTATCTCTTCCTTTGTGTAAAATATCTCTAAGTTAAAAAAAAAATATATGAAGTGGTAACACCATTTTATAGATAGATAGTGTAGAGATATTATTAATTTTCTTATATAAACATTTCTTTATTTTTCAGTTAATACCACTTAGTAATTTCCTTGTAATCTTTATATGCAGTTTTATAATTAGAATTATCATTTGATATAACATCCGTAAAACTTTTTTTTGTATGTTATAAAGTATATAAAATTTTATATTGTTATACCTAAAACAACGGAACAGATTTAAGCACTCTAGTATTAAATGTTTTAAAATTGTAATTTTATATATTTTACAAATGTTAATAATATGCATTCCCATATTTCCTATGCAGTTTGTTTTTAAAAGCATATTGGAGAGTTAAAGCTTGGATAATGTTATTTTATTTGTTGCTACTGAATAAGTATTAGATGTAAAAGTTTCTGAATTGGAAAATAAAATTTAAAAATTATTTAGTAACTGTATTAGGAAAAAAATAACGTTTAAATGATAAATTTGCATGAGCATTTTTGATAGCGTGTTAGATTCTTTCAATATGTATAAATTATTTTATACTCTTTAAAAGTATTTGTATATTTAATAAAATGATTTCCATTGAAAATACTTTTTAACTTCTGGAGCATAACTCAATTTTGACATTCATAATTCTCACGTGTAAAATGAATGCGTAGACACTTTGAAGTTAATAATCTTGTTTGTGCATGTGAAATCGAATTTCGTTAATTCATTAAAAGAATCGTGAGTACACGTATTGGTTTATTCCAGGAGAAACAATGTTTAAACAAGACTGACGAAGTCTCCTTGGAATATTGGATAATAATTTCTCACTTGCAAAAGTCATTTCGCCTCTTGTTTCTATTATGGGACATTGGATTTCCAATTAACATTAGGACTGCGCCAAATTTTGCGATAACGGAGTTACAGTAACTATTCTAGAAATATTTCCTGCTGGGATATTTAATTTTAGAAATAATGTTCTTAAATTTTAGGATTAAAATATATTTCCGTGTCTGGAAAAGGGAAACATTACAGTTTTGGAATGAAATATCAAATAAAAGAGAAAATTTTTTATTTCCATGATAAAATACTTTGTTTGTATTTCAGTTAGAGTTTTCAATATAGATGAAAAGTATTGATTTTTAATGAAAGAAATCACTTCCATAAATGAGAACTTCAGCTGCTTCAAAAATTGCAATTCGTATTGTTATATTACAGATCATATCGACTAGCTTGTTTGAAGTCATAAACAAAGATAAGTGAATGAGTTGAGATGTTCGAAACCAGCTTCCGATAAATTTAAACTTTCGAGAAATACTTTCAGAAATCCCAATTGTGATGAGTTATTTGTTTTTAACACGAATGATTGCAAGAATTCATATTTATTTTTTTTAAAAAAAACGTGTTTTCCTATTCTTATACGCCTATTGTTATAGATTTCATTACTTTTATAATATTCGTATACATTAAATATTCGCATTCGAATAAAAATCATATTTCTCTCTTTATAATTTGCAAAAGATCAAATATCTATAATTTGTATAAGATCTTGTGCTTTGTATAAGATCAAAATTCAAGAGTAATCTCATACTCTTAAATTTTGATCATATATTTTAATTTGTGGGCTTACAACCACACTAAAATATGTTTTAGTTTAATTTATGCTATATAAATATCAAATTTCATTTATCTACATAGATTACTTAGTAAATATAAGCTCTTATTTTAAATTCCAATAAAATAATGAATTATCATTTTCTCTCAAAATATGTAAAATTATGAATTTATAACACAAAAGTTTTTGTCGAAATTTAAAAAATGACAAAATAAATAATAAAAGTTTGAAATTAATATTTTTAAATTCATTAACATGTCTGCATTATATAACTAGCTATCAAAATTAGAAAATACTAGATTTATAAAAACTTATTTATGGCGTAAAATTGTTTTAGGCATATAATTAAAGTTATATTTGTTTAAATTGTATTTTAAAAGTGCGGAACTGTATTTAAAAGAATATTGGATTATTCTTTATTGATGTATCGCAAAAACTCGGGGAGAGATACCTATTAAAGATATTGATTCTGAGTTGAATTTTCTAAAATAGGTCATACTAATTTCATGGCACTGAGATCATGGACTTACGTGAAACTATAAAGCAAGAGAATTGCAGTAGATATTTTACTTCACCGTGATTTTCATCAATTCATGGCTCGGTGAGTCTGACAATATGAGTAATGATATTATCATCGAGGAAAGTTTTATCACCTGCAAAAATTAAGGTTTAAAATATAGTAGGAACGTATCAGTGAAACATTCTCTACAGAGATTCTGTCATTATTAGTTTTGATTTTAAAACGAGGACAAGACAGTTAGTCACACCATGACAGATCCACCTTAAAATCTGGCAGTTCATTGGGTACAACTACAATCAGATGCTTCTGTAGATGTTCTTCAAAAGTAAATCAATCTTGTGCCCAACAGTGTACCAAATATCTCATTGATACTTCTGACCATATAACTGTCTTGGATCTTCAGGAAAGGGAAATGTTCATTCATAACTCCGGAATTGAACGACAATTCTCCAAGCCGTTCTTTGGGAAAATGACGTGGCCTCGCTATTATGTGTAACATGACATCATTAGAAGGTGAGCTTACAACTCCTTAGCGTTTAGAAGGTTTCGAAGATCTTGTGTCAAAACTGTGGAGTCATAAATGAATGAAATCGTTGCTAAAGAAGAGTTGCTTTCATAGTTTGGTGTCTCTGAATCGTTAGTATTATTAAATAATGGTCTTCATATTTTTAATTGTATCATATCTGCCATCTTATCTTTATCTTCCACTTGCATTTCCGTTTTCCAAAAAACGGTTCCAGATCCTGGAAATCACAATTTATTAAATACCAATGCCTCTGCTACTTTGAATTGTGTTTTGTTTCTATCTATATAGGCAATGACTTTCCAAGTTTCTTGTATGGTTAAATGATTACGTAGAGATATCGCACTCATTGAAACAACGCGCTTACTGAATTTCAGTTATTGTTCTCCATTTTTTCTTACAATATATTTAAAGTTGAGTCTAATTCACTGACATCCAAGCCTTGTCTTTAACATCAAACCAAATATTTGTATAATTCATAATAAATAATATAATGTAAGTTTTAAACTAAGGCCTTTGATTTTTAATTATATAGCATAGATTTTCTTTCATTCTCTGTCAAGTTTCATGTCAAATGAAAACTATTTTTAAAACTCATTTTTCATCGGTAATTAAAATAAAATTACAAAATTTGAATATTAAAATACATTATTGTTATCAATGAACTAAATAAAATTTCATTAAATAAATTTTAAAGGGATTCTTCTTAGAAAAACATTTTCTCTTTGTCTTGAATATATTCAGCATAACTATTAACAACTATTTTCATTAATTAGCACATATTTTTGTCCACACTCTCATTAGTTAAAGTATATTTTTACGACTCTTGTCGACAAAATGAAATCCATTTTTATCTTTACTATACTAAATCAATAATAAAAATAGTCCTCTGCGGCACATAATTTATAAAGTAAAAACAATAAAAAAATCCAGTAGAATTTAGCATTTAAGTAACATGATTGAAAGAAAGTTGTAAGCATAGAAAACTATCGAAAAATAGTTCAAAGCAGTCAGATGCTCATGTAGATTTGTGAAAAGGCCAATATGCAAAGCTGTAATGAAATTGTATCATTTACATAAGATTTACATAAATATACAACATTAATAAGCAAACGAACATTTTAATAGAATACATTTTATGATTAAATTGATGCAAATACCACAAAACATTTAACCAAAAATTAAGGAAATATCACAAAATTTCTGATAGTTCTCTCAAAAATAAGCCAATATTAAATTTGAATATGTTGATAAGTTAAAGTAGCCGAAGAACATGGCAACGCATTTTTTAGGTTCGGTTATTGATTTTCCTAAAAGTAAAACTAAGAAATCAATTAGAATAAGGATTTTTTTTAAATATTTCTTTCATCGATATTTTCTTTCATTTTATAATGTATGATGTCGAAAAAATTTAATATCAATTATAAGATTGAATTTTTATTTTCATTAATGTATCAAGAGCAAATTAATTTCAACAGTTATATTTTTAAAAAAATTAAGTCATTTAACAATTGTAATTGGTCACTAAATTCAGTGTCTCTTTATCTTGTATCAAGATGAAAATTAAAAGTTGAAAATTTTTTTTCTATTTGCAAATAGTTTGAAGGTTTACTCCGAATTTTTTCATGGTATAATTGTTAATTTTTACAACAGGAACAATAAAAAATTATTAGCTTTTAATAAAGGTCAAGCCGTTATTGGGCTGCGTTCTTAAAATCTCATTTTTATTTAAAGTATGTGAAAAAAGTACGAATATGATAAAAATTTAGATAACTACAAGCTCTTAAGTATTTTCTAAAGTATGGAAAAAATAGTTGGAATCATTTGTGAAGAAAGAGAAGCTTCCTTAATTACCAAATTAATGGATTTATACCCATAAGTATTTTCTATTTTATACTCTTGTTTTTTTAATTAAAAAATTTTGATATTTTAAAAATCTATGTGTACGTACATTGCATTATCTATTTTTATCTATCTATATCTAAATCTATCTATCTATCAATTTATATATATATAAAAGATTGAACAATAGTATATCACACTCCCGGGTCTGATCCTATATACTGTAAATGAAAGCGCCATTAATCATTAATTATTTAAAACATTCTTCAATGTAAATTCTAGAATTCAAAACACATAACAGATATAAGCGTTTAATTTTGTCGTGTCATTTCCTTCAGTTTTGAAAAGCAACAGTGAGACAAGTATATTTAATATTATTCGTATCCACAGAATAATTCATCTTTTGAATGGCATCCATGAATTTTCAAAATCTAATAAAATAATTGACGGATGGAAGAATTTATGAAATTTTGATTACTTTATTGGAATTGTGGAAATCTACTCAGATTCCTGAAAATATTTGAGCATGAAAAGTGAATTTCAAATCGTCATTTCATTTCCTAAATAATTAATCATGAAGGGAAACACGGACTAATGGTTCGGCGATTTCGCAATTAGTTTGGATTTATGCGAATGAAAGGTTTTCATTTTTTTGGCATATTAACACAAATATGACGAAATTGATTAATTTGAAAATATGTCATTAGGAAAAACAAAATAAAGTATTTTTCTAAAATGTGTAAAATATTTTTTAAGTTATTAATTGTTATCTACGGGA
>JAPDSC010108057.1:234678-250725 GCA_026290005.1 Latrodectus geometricus
AAATATTTGATAGGAGAGTTTTGAATAGTAAGAAAATGCATTTTTATTGTTAGCATCTGCGTAATATGGTAATCATAATTTTACATTATCTAGGAAAATTTTAAAGAGGAAAGTAATACAAAAATAAATGTGCTCGTAAATGCACAGATTTCTTAATCATGCTGTGGGTTTTATTATGAATTGTATTTCAATATATTTTGTCTATTTTGATGTCTTGAGCATAAAGGACTTTTTAATAGTTAGTATCTTAAATCGCTAAACTAAGTACTATTTTCAATTAAGTAAAATTTCTCATTATGTTAAATTTGAATGGGTAATATGCAATAACGTTTTACTTTTTTGTTGGTGGATGTTCTTGATAAAATGTGTATTATTAGAGTTGTATCAAAAGATGCCATCCAAAAGTATTGGAATATTATAATCTTTACCTAAGTTATGATTTTGTAGGAATGAATGTTAGATAGGGATTGTATGTGTGTGTATGTAGCGTTGAATTCTACCATATTAGAAAAAATGCTGACCAGATAATACAGCCTACTTTTTAACGGTTGTTTTGTTGTTTTGAAATATATAAGATAAGAAAATTAAAGCTAGTTTTCAAAGAAATTAATTCATTGTTTTATATTTTAAAACAATAACCATTAAATTACTTAATTTTAATTTTATTCTCTGGTAGTAATTTGAACAAAATTAAGTAGAGATTAGTGAAATTTAATACATTATTCTCAAGAAAATTTTCAAACAAAACGAAAACTCATTTTGGAAAAGGTGTCCTGGAAATGACAGAAAAACATTAATTGAGATTAAATAGTTAGATAAGTTTTCATTAAAATACTTTTCCAGATTATCATAACTTGGACACTTTATAAAATATGTTAATTTAAATAGCAATTTGAGCCACCAAACTGAAAGATATGCTTTTGTTTTAATTTAAGCTTAGTTTAACAGATTTCATATTCTGTTAAGTCCTAGATAAGTCAACTTAATAATATTTTAAATGTTTTAAATAGTTTATTTTGTTAGAAATTCAATCATTCACACCTATCAATATCATCAATTTATATGTGAATTTTCTTTCCTCTCACATTGAATGCTTTATGAAGTTTTTAATTTCATTAACAAGTCCTTAAAAAATTCAAATCCCTTAAAAGCTCCAGATATATGCTTTTGAAATTTGATGTAAAGATCATAAATATGTCAGCAAGTTTTCAAAAGTACAGAAAGTTTTATTCTATTTAATGTCAGATGCCATAATGTAATGCACAATAACAATAAACTGATTATTCATATGAAAGTAATTGTTGCTATATTTAAAAGAAGAACAAAGCTGTGTGTAGTACAAAATGGTTTCAAAATCTAAAATAATATTCCATACATTTTTGTAAATTAATTTATGTAAAAATATAATAGTTTAAAGGACTCCCCATTTTTATGCTTATTTATTCCTTGTGTGAAGATATTCTAAAATGATATTTGAATATAATTTATAATTTGAAAAAGTATAAGATTTCATGTTCTTAAACATATATAATACAATAAAATTTAACATATATGTTTAAATGGATAGATAATAAATGAAAAATAAATTGAAAGTATATTTATCTAGAAGTCCATATTTTTAATTTTTGTACTGAACAGATTAATATTAGTAATGTGAAAAGATAACATTAAACAAAAACATTATTAGAAACACTTTTCACCTATGCAATTGTGCAGAAAAGTCTATAACACTGAAAAAAAATAATATATATTGTAAAAATTCAGTTAAAATTTTTAACTGCAAATATAGTGCAATATTATATTATTCAGAATCATCAAGCATTAAGTCAATATTAATTGCGCAAATCTGATTTCTGCTCGTTTAATAAAACAAAAGTGCAATTTTCATAGATGTGCTATAGATTTTTAATATCTTTTTTAAAATAGACATCACCAAATTTTAATGCGTAAAATTCCAATTATTATAATAAAAATTAACCATGGCAGGTATTTTTAGAAATTTACAAAATTGACCTACAAAACCGATTTTTATGCAGTGAGCAACTTTTCAGCCAAAAATAAATTAGGTTTCTACATTTTCCAGATGAAAAATGCATAAAGTTTCTTTGAAACAATAGGGAATGTTGAATAAAAAGAACTTCTCTCGTCCTTCATTTTGAAGTTCACTTATAAGAATAGCTCCCCCGCGTGCTAGACATCACGAGAAGCTGCTGTAAAAATCGGAAGACTTCTTGTAAAGATTTTTGTAGCTTAACAATTTTTTTTTTATCTCTTCAGGGTTTTTGAACATGTCACCAACAGAACACATGCTTTGTCTTTCGGCTTTTCTACATGTCATGGGGTTAAAATACGACAGAAGAGTTAGCTTTAGTGGTAAAGTTTTGTTAATGCATCTGAACAGCTGGAGCTGAAAGAGTTTGGCGCTGTTGTACAAACTTAACTTTCGCCAACTTAATTTCGGTGAAATATATGTTTGTTCATTTTTGAAGATAATATTTTAGAGCCACAAAATCTATATTAGAACTGAATACCTATCAAAAGAAAATTTCCCAACAATGTGGTATTGCATAGAAATCTAAGTTATAATATTTCTATATGTGTTTATTTTAAGCAACATTTTTTAAAAATATAACAACATTTTCCGAAGAAAAAGTATATTATAACGAATCTTGAGTTTTCGATTGTTAAAAGCAATGCGATGGAAATATGTATTATATTTCACCAATGCCGCGTGGGATGTAATATGGAATTAAATATTTAACTTATCATCTAATTAAAAGTTTATACATAAAAACTTTATATTAAATACTATAAAAATATTAATGAGAATTTTGCATACATGTATATATACATAAACATACATGAAAGAACGTGAGGTATACAAAAAAATATGGATAATTATATTGACATTAATATTAAGAAAAAATATTCCTTTAGTTAATGATGATATTTCAAATAATTAGGTATATGTATTTTCATCCTATTTCATATCACTTATTATTTTTATATAATTCTTATGAGCTTAATTTTCTTAAGTATTTTTTTAAAACAGATTATATAAAAAATTAAATCTTTTATATAACTTATTTTACATTTTTTATAAATTTTTGCATTAGAGTATGTTGTTTGAGCAGTCTAGGTTTCAAATTCTTTTCTTCCTTTTCTCTATTAAAGTTTTATCGATTAAAATGCCTAAGATTTTAAGTAAAACTTTAAGCACATGGTTTTTAAAATTTTATTTTAATATAAGAAATCATTTGTTTTTTTAAATCAAAAATCATTACTTATACATACTGGAACTGACATTTTAATCAATATTGAATTCATTGCCTGAAGGACGTTGTGCAGTTTATGTTCACAAAAGACTTTTTAAATTACTTAAATTAAAAGTTTTAGTGCCTAAAGAAAATTGATTATGACGAGATATAGAAAAATGATGTTAAGGATGCTTATTTACTATATCATAAATTATTCAGGGTTTCATTATTATTGTATATATCTATATATATATATATATATATATATCATGAGCCTGTATTAGCGTGAAGTTGCTTAAATTTCTTTTATTCTTTACGTCTTTACATATTTTTGTGTAAGGATCTTTATCTCAAATCAGTTTGTCTTTTCAATCTTTTCCAATAAAGAATTACTCTCTCAATATTGCTTTAGCTTACATCATATTATATTAAGAATTTTTTCTTTATTATAATTAACAGTAATTATGTCAATTTTTTATTTGCGCATTTCAGAAAATAGCTTTATATCACTCAAAATCTTTTAATAAATGATTACTAAAATAAATTTCAAATTTGAATTAAACTTCATTGATATATATTTTAAAAGTCAAATATACGTTAATTTTATTTTTCTAATTTTTAGTGGTTATAGATAGAAACATATATTAGCTCCCAAAAATTTTTCATTTTTGCAAACTGCAATAGGCCTAATAAGTCAAATTTTCATATCTGAACAGCAGAAACATTTTACAAAATAACAGACATTAAAGTTTCGAATTTATTTAATTTTAATTTGTTATGAGTTCGTAAGAAAAAACTTAAGAAAATATAAAAAAAGAGAACTAAACTTAACTTATAACCCTCACCAAAACATTTATGTAGACTTTTTTCCTTTGAGTTGAAAACAATCACATATTTACGAAAATAGTAAATTTACTTATTGGGTCTATTTCTTTCCATGCACAATTTAAAATATACTTGAATAATTTGAAATATAAAGCTTCTCAGTACATTCTTTGGAAGCCATTTCATAAACTTTCTTTAATATAATTTATTTTTTATTAACAATTGCTTATAAGTATCATGAATCCATGATTTTCAAAAATATGACACTCTAAAAAAGTAAAAGGACATAATAAATTTTTAATTTTGAAATTAATTAATATTTTGTTCACTTAAGATACATTTAAATACTAGGATTTCTTAAATATAATAAAAATGTAAACTTTAAATTTCTCAAACTTTGAATTTCTGAGTGAATGTAAAAGAGAACATAGTATCATCATTAAAAAAGGCCTAATATTTATAAATATGCATTTATTGTTATTTTTATTTCTTGCTTGAGTTACAGATTGCGTTACTAGCGCTTATTAAACTTGAAGATAGTTTTATATTTTAATTTTTACAGCTTTTAACCATTTTGATAGATTTGTATTCTTTATAGTGAATTGATAACTTCATTTCACTTGAATAATGAAATCGACTCGTATAATTTTTGTCATTATTTTTCATAGCTTGCGACGTGTATAATTAAAAAAAAAGTGCGTCAATAAATTTAATTCTTTATACAACAATAATGCACCATCATACAGAACAATATAAAACCGGTGTACTAAATTGAATCTTGTTAAGCAAAATAAAGTCGTTAGTTTCAGTATATAATATTAATATAAATTAAATAACTTCCAAAATCGATTCATGTGCAGAAACTATAGATGCAGTAAGTAAATTGTTATAGCAAGATCAACAAGAGACACATCTTGACATTCAGACCAATTTATAAAATAATATGACAATTACAATTATAATATTAAATATTACATAAAAATTTCACCATTAAAAATATTTCTGCGCATTGGATCCCCCATAATATGGCAATTAATCAAAAGAAGGTATGCATCGATTGCTGCATGGAAGGGTTGAAAAATACATCCAAAATTATTAAGTGCATTGTACAAAATTTACAAATGACATACATTGATAGATTTTAATAGAAGCTACTGTTTGAGCCTTCCAAACAAGACAAATCCATCAAAGCATTTCGTGGAAAAAGAACATCGAATCCAATTGTTAAATGTTTCTCCGTTTTTACAAATCATGTATTGAATGTGACTTTTAAAAAACACAGAATGTTAAATTTGTTAATGATACATGACAATTTCTTTCTCAGAAGTCATCGGAGAAAAGCAATAAATCATTCCAATTCCAATCATCGAGTCAAATAAAGGTTGTCAGACTGGCCAAGACATAGCAAATTATTGAGTCATCCAACGTAGATACGTTGTTTGGCACACACAATGATTTCTTTTATTCTCTTACATCAAAAATAAATGAAATGGTCAAAATATTTTAACCCCAAAACTATTTGATATCTCATCAAAATGGTGAAAAGAGCTTGAAAATTTGTTGATTCAAACGCATGCAGACATTTATTGATCTTCATTCTTCATTGAGAACATTTTTAAATACATATTTGGAGGTTATAGTTAAACTTTCATATAAGCAACATCTTACAACACAAATTTGTGACCAACGAAATGGAACAAAATTTTTCATGTGGTCTAAACACGAGATGAGCTCACATAATTTCAAACGAAAATTTGTTTCCAAAATATTCACCAAATGTTTTCTTATTAAAAGAAACGTGTAATTATACCCAATAAACGATTAAAATGGAATACAAAAACAATAATATTCTGGAACAAGAATTATGAGTACCAAAATTCAAAACCGGGAAACATTGTCAGTTGTAGAGGAAAAATATCAAGATTTACGTGTTTAGGAAGAGGAAGCCTTATGCCAAGAAATGCTAGGTTATAAAGCGCTTGCAGAGGAATGTTATGTTTTTGGTAGATATTTTCGGCTATGTTAATGACGCTCTCTATAGATGAACGTGCGTTACTGGTGAAGTCGCAGAAAGAACCTACAGTGTGGACTAATGTCTACTAAAGAAATTATGGCCATGATTAAGAGAAAAGTTAAGCTGATGAAATCGGGAGTTTAATCTAGAATAAAACCGCAAACGTATCGCACTCATACTTGTTGATGTCATCAAGTTAATAGTTGATTTATAAAAACAGGCATCAGAGTTTACGGACCATAGAGCACTTACATCATCACAACAGACAGATCATTTTTACAGCATTGTTCAGAAATATAATGCACTAATTCCTATAAAAGACCCGTCAAACCTAAGAACTGCTTGATATGAATAAGCCATAACGTCTCTCATTCACAGTTCATTTTCTCAACAGAATGATTGGCGATTTGTCATGAATTTGAAATAATCTACAGAGTGATAAGGCTCATTTCTACTTCAATCATACAGACAACTTTCGGAATTATTGCATTTGGGTTATTGAAAAGGCATGTTTTTCAATTGAAATTTAATTCCCTCAAGGTCTTTTTCAAGGTTTTTTTACATAGGTCTAATTTACAGAATTGCGAATCTTATTCATTGTGTTAGAAAGTAAAAAGCCCTGTGCCTGGCAGCTAAGCGGCTCTGTTTGTCACCTCTTGTTTTTTTTTTTTTTTTTTTTTTTTTTTTTTTTTTTTTTTTTTTTTTTTCTTTTAGTGTAGTAGAAAAGTAGAAATGCTGTAATAATGTTTTTCTATTTGTCTCTGAAATCCATTGATTTTTCTTCATTGAATGTAATTTTCTAAAATATTATTATCATATCAAAATAACTCCATCATCTTTTAGATTATCTTTTTGATTCCAAAATGCAATATAATTTGGTACTCTATGCTGGAGAAGGAGTATTTTAAAATACTTATGATTGAACTCTGAATATCAAAATTCAAGATGAATTTTGACGCTCTAAAGACGCAAAGAAAAGGATTACAAATAAAATTCTCTTTTATTTTGAAGAAAACTTAAATGGAATTTATAAAGCGATGTAAAAACGCTTTCGATTAAGAATGTATCCCGTTGGCATCATTGCTGAGATTGAGAAAGTTTTTTTTAATGTTGTCTGTAGTACTCTAACAAAGAGATTTTCTTAGATTTTTTTTTACCGTCTTATGAAGGACAGCTGGATTATAGACATTACAGGGCCATTTTTGGAGTTTCATCTAGTCCTTTCCTTCTTAATGCTCCTATAATGCATTTATTGGAAAAAGTATACCTGAGTATAGTTATGTAACTCAAAAACTACAGTATTCCTTTACATTCACAATTGTGTGTAGGGAGTATTTAATACAACTAAAAAAGAGCAGTTTATAAAATGTGCTGAATTAATTTTGATGAATGGATGTTTTAATTTATGGAATTCTGAAAGTAATGTGTCTATAGTAAATGTTGATAAGGATTCAGGAGAGCTTATATTTTATGTGTAATTTTGATAATCATACATTGAAATGTTGCGTAGATTTCAATACCTTAACTTGTGATACTAATTACAAAAGGAATAAATTTATCAGTTATACAAATAATTTTCTATTCTATTGGATTATTAACACCAGTACATTGCTTTCTAATATGTTATTGCAAAATTTAAGGAAAATGAAAACTTCTTGGGATGATGAACTGTCTCAAAATGATGTAAATGCATTTTTGAAATGGTTTAAAAATGTATCTATTTCAAGAGATATATCTTTATCTCGATATATGGCTATTAATTCAAAATGTGAAATACATTTTTTTCTAGATGCTTGGAAGGGGTCTTTTGCAGCGTGCATCTTTGTTGAATCGGTACTCTATTCTGAAGTTAAAATAAGTCTCGTACAAGAAAAATTTAGAGTAGCACCCTTTAAATATTTAAGTATTCCTCGGTTAGAATTAATTGCTCATTGCACAGTTTCTAGATTTGCACATTCTATTAATAATGCACTTAGTTAAAAAGATATAAAAATATAATCTTGGTCTGATTCTACTACAGCTCTTTGGTGGATAAAAGATCAAAGCAATTGGTCTATTTTTATTCAAAACCGTGCTAAAGAGATTAGTGAATTAACAAAAGGGTAGTTATAGAAATATATTCCAAGAAATATAAATATTGCTGACTTATTATCGCGGGGTTGTTCTGCGAAACCATATGATTCTTTCTAAATGGTGGGAAGGCCCTTTGTGGTTGTGGAAAAGTTCTGAGAACTGGCGAAATTTTCAACCAAACTGATTAAATAGTTATGAATATTTATCCATCAAAAGACGTACCTCTTTGAATTTTAGATACTGTATCAGATTATAATAAAATGATTAGGATATTTGCATGGCTATTGAGATTTGTTAGCAATTGTAAAATAGGCCGGAATAAATGCAAAAACAGTTCTCTCTCGTCTGATGCATTTTTCATAATACTTAGAACGTTCATCGTTAGACACGGGGAATAATTTATACTGATAATGGAACGAACATTCGTGGCGTCTACACTGAACTCTCAAAATTAAATTGGAGCAAAATACTAAATGAACATATTCTTATGAAATACATTGGAAATTTATTCCTCACACAATAGCTTGGTGGTTAGGCTGGTGGGAAAGGTTGGTTCGCACTGTAAAAGAACTATTGAAACGAATTTTGGGAAAGTTTGAGTTAACTTATAAAGAATAGTAGATTATTATTTGTCACTGAGAATCTATATTCAATTGAATTCTTATCATGAATCAGAAATCCGATGTTGAGGATATTGACAAATTAAATGGGATAGTCTAGTTAAACATATAAAATACAGAAATAAACTCTTTTAAGTTATTTGTGGTAACGTTTTAGATAAGAATATTTTAATCAACTGGTTCGAAAGCGGAATGACAAGAGATTTCGCCTTCCTTTTTCTTTTTTTTTTGTCATTAACAAAAATTATAAAATTAATTCTCGATAGCTATGGTAAGATTCGTGCCGTAAGGCTTAAAACACAATATGGAGCAGTTTTAGAACTGATTCAGCGTATCTTCCCATTGCAGATATAGGCAAATGAAGATAATACTTATACAAATAAGAAATAGAATGGTTATTAGCTTATTCATGTTGGTGTCTTTTCTTCTGGAGATCAATTGAGACGTGATGTTATATTGGAAAAATATACTTTGTCTGGAAGATGTGTGAAAACACCCAAGAATTTTGATCTGTTAAATAATATATGTTATAAGAATGAAACTCAGTCTGAGTCTCAAGGGAAGATCACTTCTTGTTTTCTGTTTTTTATAGTGTAGAAGAAGAGTAGAAATGCTGTATGTATTTGTTTTTATAAAAAAGATATGCTTTTGTATTTGTCTGTGGAATTGTTTGATTTTTTTTCTTATTGAATCTAATGTTTGAAAATATTATTATTATATTAAAATAACTTCAGCATCTAGTAGAAGCAAAACCCATGAATTGTATTTTTGAAAGTATTTTGTTAAAAATACTTAGTTTCGATACCGAAATATAACACATTGAGACATTCATCCTTGATCAATTTTTCTTTGAGAAAATCATGAACGTGGGTCCTGTCGCATGTTCCCCTACAGGCATTCAAAACCATACCATGAAATCCTCAGACATTTGTTGTGCCTCAAAAATAGCAAAAGCGGGTCCTCGACATTTGCATACATTATAGTGCACTGCCACATCTATGAGACCATGAAGGCGCTATTGCTCAAACGTTTTACAGGATACGTGTTATTATTCATTCTTTTCCTAATCCATGTACACCACGTTCGCCGAATCTAACTCCCAGTGATTTTTGTTTATTGGGCTATTTAAAGTACCTTTATCTTGGAGGTGTGATGGTGAATAATTAAAGAACTTTAAATGCTTTATAGGCTAAGCCTCACAACTGATCAATGAATTACGATCTGCTGTTGAACACATTGTCCATCGATAAGAAATTTTGCAAGTGAATGAGGGTGATCGCGTGGAGCCATTACCCTTACTTTGCCTGAACGAGATTAACTATTACTTCTCTTTTGCAATTTAGTCCAAATCTCTTTTGTTTCTGCAAACTGTTTTTTTTTTTTTCTTTTATTTTTCTCTCATCTTTACTCAATTTGGTTTGATGACAAAGAAGTGATCAGAAACTTTTCAATAAATATTAATATTTTTTTCTGCATTCCATTTTAATTGTTTATAAAATTTTATTTTCTATCTTAAAAAGCACTCTTTATTGTATATTTTAGAACAGATATTTTGTTATATTCCGTGAGAGCATCTTGTTTATATCCCATATACAAAATTTCACAAGTTTGAAATCACAAGTTTGAAGTATAAAATGCCGTTTATAGGAGAAATTTAGTTATAGCCCCCAAAATATAAAAAAAAAATTATAAAGCGCAAATAGAATCTTTCAATTATTAACCGTCATGAAAAACCTTAATAAGAAATATATATACAACATGCCAAATATGCTATAACAATTTAATTGATGTTAAAGTCAAACATCGTCCCCAATAATTTTGTTAAGTAAAAGACAGTAGATTTCAAATAATTAATTTTTCCTTTTCGCAAGGCGGATGTATGGTTGAAGGCATCCTGCATAAATAATTGTTGTCTTCCTAACTAATAAGTATAAAGGTGGATTTGTAATGAATACATTACGTTAAAAGTGCTCCTACTCCGATCAGTAGATTCTTTATGAATTTAGAATGTTTCCATTGCTGTTATAGTTGCAGCTTTAATTCGTAGAAAGTAATAAAAATTCTGTCAAACTTTAAAAATTCTTAAAAACGTTAAAGCTTCTAATTATTTAGGTGCTGGTATTAGCAAAAAATGCTTTTGGATTTTTTGCAATTGAAAAAACAAAACAATTAAAAATAACTGATAAAGGAGTTCATACATTCTATAAAGATGTTTAATCAAATGAGAATTGCAATAAGACACCTTGCTTGAAATCAAATTAAATTTTTTTTCAAGCAAGGTTTAATTATTCGATACATAGGCTTAATAAAATTAACAATTCAAAATTTGTTTATTAAAGTAAAAGTAAATCCCTGACTACTGTTTCGCAAAACTTTCACTGAAACAAAGCTTCAAGGTGCATATGATCCCTAATTTTTAATCGTATATAGAATTTATTTTATGTTAATCGTAAACTGGAAGTATTGATGAATTACTTCAATGGACCGAAATATAGATCATACATAGTGACAAAACATCAATGCTGATCGTGTCACTTATACAAATCATCAGTGGAAATTTGGCAAGTGAGTCAATTAAGAATATCAATGGAAAGTACAATGCTCGTGAATCTGAGAAATTGGGATTTTACTAATTACTAATTGATGTATTCGGCACGGAATCTTGAAATTAAATCCATTCAAGATATATGCACTTTACAAGTTGTTATTGAAAAATTACGATTAAGATAAATGTTCGTAAAATGGGCACATGCAACAATAAAGTGTGACGATACATGTAAAAGAATGAAACTCACATTTCACTTTATGTGATATCATATCACAAAGTATATAATCATATGTGGATAACATTAATTCTTCAAGAGCATAAAAATCTGACATAACTGAATGTGAGTAATAGTGTAAAAAAATTAAATATATTTCGATATTTAAAATAGTTTTAAGAAAGTAACAAACATGATTGAAGTACATTTTGTATGGGTATATCTTAAAATAATAAGAATCACTTAAATCATACAAATTAATTTTAAAATTATCTGTGGAAAGACTTAGATTAAATTTTACAGGAAATTAGGAAAAAATATTTTTAGTAAGTAACTCAAGTAAAATTAAATTTTAAAGTCATTATTATGTAAAAATAAATAAAATTCTGAGTTATTTATTCATTTTGCTTTAGGCCATTCTACTAAATATCACTATGCAATGGCTGGGAGTTTTGCAAAATTATTAATTTTCTTTTTGAATAGAGTAACTCATAAAACTTCTACTTTTTTACTTACACTAATCATGTATACTTATGCAAAACTTTTCTAATACAAATTACATGGCACTAAAATTATAGTTAGTTCAGAAGAACTTTTTAAAATTTTTTCACATTTTTTATAAATGTTTGAGTTTTAGTTTACAATTACACGTTTTAAATGTTTTTTTAAATTCAAATAAGATGATTATGAAAAATAAAATTTTCGCATTATTCTCTTAGATTTTCCCATTTCTAAAGAACATATGATTGATTTTCACCAATATCTGAACTTTTCCATACTTTTAGAGGATACATCTTCCTGGTTATCTCTGAAGTAAAGAGTGTCTGGCGACATTTTATTTATTTGAGTCAATTCCGGGCAGAAGAGAAGGAAAGAAGAAAATGTCCCAAAGATGAATAGGTTTTCCGAATTTGTATTCGTCGAGTACTTCTTTCCAATATATCATATATATATTAGAGAGGAGATTTAGGAAAATTTTGAAGGAAATATGACATATGGAGGGAAGACATTTTTCCTTAATAATGTGGTGATTCTGTTTTGATTCAGGAATGTATAAGAATGGTGGGAGAAATTTTCTTGTTTTCTTTTCTTCTTTTTGCAACTGAATGAATTTTGATAAATCAATGTTTTCAATTCATGTTAACTAAATATTATTTACTATAAATACAATGTTTTTACTATTTCGAAAATTTAATGAATAATCTATAAGGATTTTTGTAGATGTTCGTACGTTATTTTATACAGCACTGGAATTATTTTGAAATAAAATTTTACATTTACAATTAAAATAATATATATATTTATTTTCCGATTCATTGCATAGATAAATTATAACTTAATTAATAATAATTTAGAATTTTCAAAAAATGTTAAAAAATATCTGTATTTTTGAAGGAAAATAAAAAGCATTTAATAAATCTAAAAAACCACTTATTATATTATATTCTCTCACAAGAATAGAAAAGAATTGTAAAATATAAAATTCCATTCCAAAATAATTATCAAAACGTTAATATTCTTCCAAGAATAGAAGTTAATCATATTCTTCAGCATATTGTTTTACCGTATACTTAAGATTCAGGAAACAAGAACACAAAAATCTTGAAAATCACTGATTTTATTTAAAATAATATTATCTATTTATATTTCAATTTGACAATACTTTTTTTGCTTCATGCATATTAGGAGCATTCATGCATACTTGATGGTGCATTTACATACGAATACGTGTCAAATACTTTTGTACTCGCACGGTGGCTGTAAGGAATTGAGCATGAATTCTAATGGTTAAATATGAGACACCATTGAAAACGTTATGGGGTTTTTTTTTCTAAAATTTTGACAAAATATTAAATAAAATATAACTTTGTAGTTTTAAAAAAGTCATTATAATTAGTCTTATTAGTTGAAACACTTTTGATACAACTGAGACAGAATTATCAAAGTTATATATTAACTGTTAGGAGGTTAAGAATTATACGGTGAAATTCACTAATTAATTCCATAAACTTACCTAATGAAATCAACCTGTTCTAAAGAAAAAAGTATTTAAAAACTACAAGAAACTATTCCAAGATATCATAAGAAGATTTAATGAGATTTAATTTATTTAGCGCATCTTTATAATCTGTCTAAATATTTGCATATTTCTTATATCCTTCAATAGGTTGTCGTTAATGAATCGAATAGCACTTCCTCTAGAAATATCGACTAATTAAAAATAAAATTTTATTCAAATGCAAATATAAATATTGTAAAATTTTATGTCTATTTGAACATGCCTTAAAATAATGGAATGAAATAAAATCGTGTACATATTAGGTTGAAAATACAAACTCATATATTATTTCAAAAATATGCTTTATAAGTATAACCTGATGCAATTGCTCCTTTAGACTAATGTTAAGTTTTTCTTACAGTCACTAATAATTGACTATAACTAAAATCTTAACATTAGGAACGAAATTCTTGATCTTTACTTATTTTAGATGGTGTAAAAAGTAGTTTCATATTAAATAAAAAAATATATAGTCGAGAAATAATACAAGGAGTGATCAAATTAAACGGTACGAAACTATGCAAAAACGCAATAGTTAAATGTTTGCATATTCCGCCGTGGGAAAATAAAGAGAGACATCTCGGGTTGTGATTGGAGTCTCTTCTTTTGATCGGAGCGCTTGCTCCGATCTCTTCTGCCCATACGGGTGCCCACCCTTATCAAAGCAAATGATGGGGCAATCCGTATGAGGACAGGATCACTCTATCACAGAAAAAACCATAAACTCCGAGACTATTCAGATCAATCATGAAGAAAAGACTCGGATTTCTCACGAAGGCTCTCCTCCATGATAACGTGCTTCAACACGTGTCAAAAGTCACACACGAGGAACTTGCCAAATTCAAGTGGGAGATGTTGGACCATACGTCTTACAGTCCGGGCATATCGCCCTAAAATTTCTATGTATTTGGTACACTGAAAAAATATCTGAAAGTTAAGTGCTTCAACTGGGACGACGTACTCATGGAAGCTGAGAAAGACTGGGTCTCGTTACGGTTTCAGGAGTTCTGAAAGCTAAGATTCCTGTGGCTTGTTCATCAGTGAGATCATTGTACTCAATATGCCAAAGGTGTATAATTTGAATAAAGTCTACATTTGTACCCATCGTGTCGTTTCGTACCTTTTCCTTTCATCACCCCTTATAGATTAAAATTAATTATTTTATTGCATTTTTTAACTTAAAAATTTAAACATTTGGCTTCCTTTTGTATAATAATCAAATTTATATCAATCTCATCAAATGAACATGTAATTAATATGTTATTTTGAAAACTTAATATTTTAAGTAAAAAATGAATATACAATAACGTAAAAAATAGTAAAGGAAGTTTCACCAACTATTTTATTAAACTTAGCATTTTCTTTTTAATTATTTTCACGCTTGTAACAAAACTTCATTTGATAAAAAAAAAAAAAAAAAAAAAAGAACAGAAATTATATACTTTTGCCTGAAATGTAAAATCTAAATACTCAACAAATATATTATGTTATATTTTTATTATTTAACTAGAAAATAGATAACACACAATGGTATATAGCACGAGATAAAAAAAATATGAAACATAAGAAATGTTTTTAACCGAAACATTGCCAATAAATAACTAAATAAATAAATTACATATTTTTTTTAGAAAATGTTATCTTAAATACAAATTTTTTTAAACTTTTTTGTTTCATTCAATATTTAAGTAAAATTTCTTTTTTTTTTTTCAAAACAGTCTTTTAATTACTTAAATTTTAAGAAATTAAGATTGAATGTGTTTGCATTTTTATATTATAAGATTAATAATACTAATAGCTTAAATATATGTTGAAAATGTGTTTTTATCTGTTAGGAATAATTAAATATTACTCATTTAAAAGGGACATTTTTAAGCAAGTTGAGTTGACTTATCGACTGGAAATGCTTAAATCTTTGCACTCCTCTAAGTCTTCATTCTATTTTGCTGTGACTTTAGTGTAAGCTTTGGTGACGTTACTTTTAGTTTTCTAAAAGAAGACGTAGCTTTTGCAGTCTCAACAAGATGTAGAAATTTAGCGTGTTGAAACATGACGGCTCGTATTTCTTAGATTTTTCTTTCCCATTTTTACTCCATTTTTTTTCTAAACGTTTTTTCTTTCCTTGAAAATGGAGTTCTTTTCGTAACGTGCAACGAATAATTGCCACTCAGAATTGACGTCCAAATCTGAACCTGCAACTTAAGGACTTAAAGCTTAAGACCTTTCTTCTTTTTTTTATTCTTAGCTACCTGTCATAGCAGTCTTTAGCGTTTTGAGTTTTTTCATCGTATCTTGTTGGCGTGACTAGGGAATAAAAATTGCTGGAATGTGATTGCATTAGCAAGTGATTAAAGATAAATGACATTTTTAATGCAAATATTTTTGAAAAACCATAAACCAAATATATATATGCGTAGATAATGTAATTTGGGAAATA
>JAPDSC010108057.1:254157-269186 GCA_026290005.1 Latrodectus geometricus
ATATATATATATATATATATATATATATATATATATATATATAATATATATATTTATATATTTTTTAGCAAAATTTTTATTTTTATGAAAAAATATACTCTTTAATGGTTTCATACATTATAAGTTTTAAAAATGATTTTATTGTTTACAATTTATGGAGTAAAAAAAAAAAGACATTTAAATCTCAAATTAAAAATTTACAGGTACAGAAGCATTTTTATTCACTTTCCAGTTTAGTAATTTCAGTATTAAATTATTCTATACTTATAAGTTTCCGTATTCTTTACATTTCAAAGGTTTACTTTAAAATATAAGTAGTTTAGTGAAAAAAAATGGTTTCACATATCAGATGACAAAACAGAAACTGACCAAATATAATTATATTATCAGAGTTTTTCTAAAAACGTTGAGTTCTCAGTTATCCTAAAAATTTCATTTGTAGTTAAATCTCAAAAATAAAATATTAAGCTAGTTTATTTTGAAATATTTTAGTATCTAATTATAAGTATTTGTAATAGATGTTTGAAAACTGATGTATTTTCATAAATTTCCATGGAATTTCGTATATTTACATTCAAAAATATTTTAAAAAACAGTTTTGATATTCATGGAATAACATAAGTTGATTGCTTGAAAAAAATAACTTATGTTTCGTTAAATAAGTTTAGGCTCGATTTTTTTATTAAGTAAAAGAGTCTGCAATGTATTTTTACAATTTTGAATTAAAATAATAAAAATAAAATACAATTTTATGTTTATATTGCATCTCTCAATAATATATTTAACAACTTTTAATAAATTATCTTTACAGAAAGTTGATACTAGGAAATTTTAGACCAAAGATCTTTTTTAATGTGTTTTAAGATAATGTAAAGGAATATAAATTTTTTCTTGTATATAGTTTATCTTCACAAATCACGAAAAGTAATCCTTTATTCATATCTTTAACTTGTCAAATATAGAGAATACAAAGTAGTAGAATGGAAAGACACGAATACTAAAGCTTCAAAACATATGACATCCTTCTATACAAAAACACTCATCAATTTAAAATCCTGACAGTTCCTCCCTCCGCTAGATCAATGAATCATAAATCATTAATATTTATAGTCCCCTAATGCTAGAAATGAAAAGATTAAATAAACAATAATTAATCTTAAATTCTGATTCTTTTCCTTTTAAGGTTATGATTTTAATTATTGTTTTAAAGCATTATTAAAATAGTTTTTATCAAAAATAATAAGTTATTCAATTTTTAATAAAATATATTATAAATTATTGTTTTAAGAAGTTTTTACCAATTAATATAATGAAACTTTTATAAAAAATATAGGTATATGTTTTATGCTTGTGTCAAATATAAAAATGAGTTTTTATTTTTAAATATTATATGACTTCATGTTATTGTAACTGATTATAGCTTCTCTAAGCGATTAAATGCTAATTTGCGTTACTTTAAGAACTTTTGATCTTATATTGGTACTCCATTGTATTTTTTTATTCTGCTCCTAAATGTTATATAGACTCTCAAAAATGCACTCTTTTTTAGTTTTGATATTGAAAGTGATTGGAATGACATCAAGTTCATTATTTAAATATATTTCGTGCCAACGTAGAAAACGTAAACACTAGAAAGAACCCTATTTGCAACATCGATGACGTTTATTTCTATATTGTAGCAACATTAAATTTTTATCAAAACATTTATGTTCCTTTCAAACATTTCCATCTTGAGATATTAAAAGACATCATGAGGGTTGCCGTGGTTTAGAGATAGGATTAAACTCTTTTGAGTAAATGAACTTATATCTTTCGGTCCAAGTACTTGTGAAGTTTCTTAAACACAAGCCATGCGACACTGGAGTCTTGATTAACAGTATCTATGAAAATCACAAGGAAGTGGATCTTTTAATTCTTTAAAATAATCTGTAATTATCAAAGCACCAGATATTAAAGGTATTATTTTGAAAAGGCTAACCGCTTAGTGGATTGCACCCTATGGATAATGTAGCGCCCACGGTTTGATCCCATTTTATGTTGAAAAATGGAAAGTAAGTGCTGTATTTTTTTAACATAAACATATGTTGGAGTAGATATTTTCAAGTTTACGGGTTTCTATCTTTTATAACACGTAAATAAATAACTATTCCTGGAAATTGTTTCTTAGAAGGAAAACGAGATGGATTAAAAATATATTAATACTGGAAACACATTGATAAATACTTTAAAAGAAAGATAAATTATTTGCTATATAAATTAAGTGATATATATTATGTTTAAGTAAAAAATAACAGAGTATTTTGTCAATTAAAGCTATTTTATAAAAGAATTGGAATTAAATTAAAAATATTTTGTTAAATCGTATTTATAGACTAATTTTTTTCAGGTGCGGCTCATAGTGTTTCTTCAACATCTCAAAAGAGATCATCTGTCTGGACACTCTTACTTACGGTTACATCCATTTTATGTGTGCTTTATTAAGAACAAAATATTCAACTTACAATCGTAACCGAAGAATTCTTTTGCCAAAAATGAATAACCTTTCTTGTTTTGAAAGTGGACTTTATTTGTATATTACGTAAAATATATGATTCATAATTTCTTCTGTATATAACAATAAAAGATTTTATATTTTTTGTATCAGATATCATTAAAAAAACACCCTTAGTGAAATTTAAAACATTTATTTTACAGTTACACTGTCACTTACATGACTTCAAAGTATATAGAATTATGGACATTCTAGATTAACAGTAAAATCCCTGTCACTGAAATTTTAAATTTCAATCATTTAATGGAAAACAGTGAGAAAACAAATAAGTGGTCTGATATGTCCAAACACATTGGAAAAGGATAAAAACTACATACATTAGATCAAAAATGAAAATAAAAATCACAGATAGATGAAATCATTGCTTTCCTGTAAATGATCTAACTTAAAATTTCAAAAATATATAACCATTGTTGTCATTTTCTACATTCTATTACTTTTACCGTCGTTCATCCAGAGACAGAATTATCTTAAAAATATATAATCAAAGCAAAATAATATAGTATTTTTCTTTAAATATGATATTTACATTCATATGTTCTTACTTACATTTTTGAATACAACTTTCAACCAACACTGCAATTTTATGCAATTTATGCACTCTTACCATTGATTACTCTGACCACTGATTTTATAAGTTGATGTATTGTTTTTATATGTAGAATTCTCTTTTAAATTTCACAATAGGTATGGAATCAGTATAATGTAGTTTTTTTAAGTGTTTCAGTAACTTGAATATGAGACACCATTCAATGTAGAGATAAATGTCTAATGTGAGGCATCGAAACAGGAAGGAAAATGTATGATATATTGTGTGCAATTTTAGGAGATAAGCAGCATTTAAGCAAAACTATTGGCAGTTTATGCGGATTTCGGCTACAATAGTCTTAGGATCATCGCTACAATAATGGTTCATTTTCAGACAAGGCAGTAAAGGTAATAAGTGCTAATTTTTTTTATTCAAACTTATGTAAAAATTATTGTATGGCTGAACCAGCACTGTTATTATACAGCTTTATTCGTACTTTAATGTACATGGTATTTGCTCCATTGTAAACAAATAAATCTGTTTGGAAAAGTACAAAGGAATCAAACATCAGGTTTTTTACAAAGATCTTTTTCTCATGAGACTTTCAGAAAACAATAACTTGCTATTCGACAAGCAGTATAGAAGGCATGACAAATTATGATCTATCATTCAGTTTTTTAAACTCCCTTTTCCATACAAATTTTGCTCCCCCCTTCCTCCCAATGTTATCGCACATACATTTTAGATGAAGGTTTATTTCACTATTTTTTTTTTCTCATTGCTTTCGTATGCAAATTTTAATTCAAAGACGTGTTTCAAAAAAATTTTTGCGTTGCGTGATTTAAGTAAACTTTTTTTTTATATTTTCCGATATAAAATCTGCACCGAGCATTTTGAAAATCAATTTAGAGACATATTTGCATAAAAGAATTCAGTAAATAAGTACAATTGATGTAAGTTTAGCTATTTTGTATCAGTGCAAAATATATATTTCATATTTATAAATTTATAGCATTTCTAATAATTGAAAAACTAAAAGCATTTGTAGCAAGAGAGATAAAACCAAATTATATGAAATATTTGAACAAACGTGATCAAAAATTGTGTAAATATTGTATATCAATAGTGCTTTTAAAATAACATCTTACTCAATAAAATTATTAAAAAAGAAATTTAAACTCCACGTTTTATTTAAAGTTAAAAACCTTCTACATTAAAATTTGTATTCTGATTAAGCGACTTTGCTAATAAAGTGCAATATTATTAATTAACATACTTTGCCTACCGAAATTCAAAATTATAAATAATATTTTTACGCATGGGATCACTTTAGAAATCTTGCTAATGTCTTAGGTTAATTAATTCAAACATTTTTTGAATATATTAAAATCTGCTTTTCATAAAATAAAATAAAAAAAAATCATATGTACATGGAAATTTATAGTTATTATTTAGAAAATTTCTTCGAATTTATTAAAAAATATTTTTTTAATGACAAGTTACTTACACAATTTCAACTTTCGGCACAACAAACAGAAAAATTGATGGCAATTTATGTGGTTGCGTGTCTTTGGAACGGTGATAAAACCCAATGTATGAGCTATTGTTGCCCCCAAAAGAGTTTGAGTTTTCGTAATTTGAAAGCAGAAACCAAGCAGAAAACCTCTAAAACTTGCTTGTTAAAAACTTAAGTATCATTTCTCATGCAAGCATGCAAAACTAAATTTATAAATTTCCTATATATTTCATTAAGAAATTTTGAGGACTTAATACCAGTTCTTAGGGTCTTGAATATAATAATCATAAAAATAACTTTATTGCAGTTTTTTTTTAAACTTCTTACTATTGCGAATTATTTTTGTTTCGCTTTTTACATCAGTATTCTGAGAAGTAAGTTTAAATTTCAGGTAGGTTTTTCACTTCACTTTTTTTTTTCACTTCACTTCAAAATTTCAATTTATAAATTAAAGTAAATATATTTATAAATTGTTTACTCTGTAATTAAACTGAATTATATAAAAAAGTATTTTTCATCATATGAATTTTATGGATAAGTTTTCCATTACATAGAAAAATGTATCTGTTTTAACAATGACATCACACAAATAATTTTATCACATATATCACAGAAAAATTACTTTTTCATACAAAATGTTTTTAAGTTCATGTAATTAATATCGGTCGATACGTTTTACATCGATTTACATTTTAGTGGTTTTTATATATCTTAAACGAATTGTTTAACACCTTTAATTTAGTAAAATGAAAACATTATAAAACTAGTCAAGAAAATTGAAAAAAAGTATCGAATAATTGAATTTGGTTTCTATGTGGAGGAAAAAAAAACTGTAGAAGTGTGAAAAAAAAAAAAAAAAAAAAAAAACTCTGTAAGTGGAATCCATTCTATTTTAGATTTAAATCGTATAACAAATACATATAGTAATTCACTTGTATGAAAAAATTATGTGTACACAATTTAACGTAAGTGTATACAAACATGAAGAATGTCATGTAAATATTTATTTTTAAGAAAAATAATAAAAAATGATACACACAATGTATAGGTTTATTTGCTGTATGAAGCTGGCAAAAGTTTACAAGTTATTTCAATTCCTATTTTCTCATTATTTTTAAGAAAAGATAAATGCATTAAGTTTAACTGCAGAGTGTATAGTATCGGCCCAATTTTACATTATTTAAATTTGAGTTATCAAACAAAATTAAAAAAATACCTGAGATGAAATTTTAGATTTTCTTTTTTCTTTTTGTTATAATACTTTTTTAATTTAAATTGTCAAATACATATTAATTTGTAAAATGATCAATACAAAGGCTTAGTTTTCCATAAAATTATTTTTTTCGCATAAAAACCTAATTTCACTAAAGTCTTTCGAAACTCATTTAAAAGTTTTCAAGCATTTTTAAGAATAAATCATTAAAATACATAAAGTTTTGATGCAATATTTTTAATTTTTCCATATTTATACTTCTTTGGTATTATTTAATAGATTTTAAAATTGAACAATATTTCTTTCTTTTTTTTGGTTTATTTTAATTGAGAAGTAATATAATATTTTTACTATCAATATTAAATTTTATGCCTCCTACACAGTTTTTTTCAAGAGGAGTAAAATAAATAATATTTAAATAAATATTGGCATAACTTTATTTTGAGATGCACTTATTGTATCAGTAAAGTAATTGGATTAATATTCTAATAATTGTGTAAATGTATTTTTTTGCTCTATTTTTTTGCAGTCAGAAGTTTTGATTTTATTAGTCAGTTTTTCTTAATCAAGCAATTCCCATAACTAATAAACATTTTTTTCTGTTTGACTTACATTTTAAAAGAAATCTTCCACAGTAATTTTTAAGTCTTTAAAACGAGTGTTTTATTGTAATAACTAAAATAAACTTTTTTTTTAATGATGATTTATAAAAATATTTTCCTAAATCTTGATATCATAATCCTTATTGATATCACATCCTTATAATGGACGTAATTTATTTATTTTTTTACTAAATTGGTAATTTAAAAGGATATTATTCTCAATTTTTTTTTTAATATTTTTGTGAAATATAATTTTTGTTGCGTAAATTTATTGTAAATACAGTTTACTAACACTCCTCTGTAGCTTACTATTAAAAGTAATAAAAATTTCAGTTTTATTAAATAATTTAATTTCACAGACATTTTAAGCATATAATTTGCCATAATTTTATCATTCCAAGAAGCGTCTCTCAAACTTTAAATTTATACGACTAATTAATTTTTTTCTAATTTTTTAAGTTTTTTTCATATATTTTAAGCAAATATATATGCAAAGTTTAAGAAAAATTTGTACATAAATTATGATTCATAAAAACAAACTGATTTTGAGTAATTATTAAAAACAAATACTACAATTTTAAAATAAGCAATTTCCTGAAATGAAAAAAAAAAAATCTTCCTACTTATTCTTTTTGCACTTATTTTATTTAAGTCCTAATTTACAAATTATGAATACTGGAATTGATTCACATAGACTTATTCTCTGAATATTTTGATGCAGATAATTTAATATTCTAGTTTAAATTAAGTTTAAATAAGAGGCCCTTAAATAGTCTACATTTTATTATATTTACTATATTTTAAACAAAATTCATGTAAAGAAATAAATTTATAAAATATTTTATTTTCAATTTTGTATTATATTCAATTGTTACATTTTAATATTAATAAAAAGTTATTGATATTAAAATGTAACAATTGAATATAATACAAAAATGAAAATAAAAGATTTTATATACTTATTATAAGATTTTATATATTATTAAAAAAAGTTATTGATATTAAAATGTTTTTCTTCAAGCATCAATGTAGATTTTGTAAAATTGTGATTTTTAATTTTTTTCATTATACAAAAAATGTTACTAAACATCTTATCCTTAATTCAATTCTCTCACTTCTGACTTTTTTACTCGTTACTGGAAACCTTATACTTATTGATTAATTTCATTTTGCATTATTGGATACATTTCCTAATTTCCACTATGAAAAAAAAATAAATTTTACTTACATAATTGGACATGTAATTGATCCTCTGAATATTTTATCATTTTGATATCATAATTCAATTCAAATAAATTTAAAATTGCTAGGAAAGTAATATAAGAGAAAAATTACTTAAAAGAAGAGAATTAGAAAAAAAAGTAAAGAAAGTTATATATGAGAGGAAAATTTTCAAATGGATATCTGTTTCCCTTTTGTAAAAATATACAGACAATAGAATATTTATATTTTACACAAATATAAATACATTTATTTTAACCATCTATAGGGAAATATATTTTTAGAGATTTTAAAGTACTTTGATAACTGTGGAGTACTTTATTTATTTTTAAATTTTAATATAATTCCATTTTTAATCCTTTTATTTTATGCTCACACTTACTCACACTATTCTCACACTTACTCACACTATTTATGCTCACACTATTCTCTAAATTAATTAAATATAACTGTCTTTGAAGGAATTATTAAACTGACATAGAATTTATCCTTACAGAAATGCATATTAAATAAAGAATTTCTATTACACCGTATGAATCCTCTACATAAACAGTATTTAATACTTTCGCTTAAAGTAACGACAAATGCTTGAGATTGAAATCTTTGCATCTAATTACGTCATGAAAGCTTCATGCCTGCTTTTGCCTTACATCATTTTTTATTCATTATTAGAAAAGGAGGACTCCTAGTCATTTGATGACTCTGTTTTATAAAATATTCCTTATTCTACATGTGGCATTAAGAAAGCAGCTTATGAATTATTTAATCGAATGTGAAAGTGACATGTATATTATTTTGTTCAAATCGATTAATCCCATTTCGTTCTCTCTTTTTACATCCATGATTAAGTTTAAATCATCTCCTATCAAAATGTCAGCCATTTTGAAGAAGTATATGCATATTGTATACATGAAAATGGATGAAAACTGCCGATTTGTAATTAGTTTTTCAAACTTTAAAAGCATTCGCCGATTGAAAAAAAGGGATGACATGCGAAACTACTTAAATATTGAGAGATTTAACAAGAAAAGATTCCTGGAAAGACATCTCTCGATGATATCTTATTATTATTTATTAAATTTTTATATTTTATTTTTATAATCATTCGGCAAATCTCATAAATCATTCCGTTACATATATTAAAGCTTCTCTTAAATTATTTATAAAATACTCTTTTTTGAGGGTAAAATATTTTCTAGTTTTTCTTCAAAATGAGTTAAATTACCTTTATGATAAAAAATACTCGTTAATAATTAAATGTTTTTCTAATTTTGCAAAAATTCACCTTTTTAATATTATTTGTAAGATACTGACTACAAGACAAAAACGTTATTTTAACTTTTTCATCTTCATATGAATTATAATTTGTTTTCGTATCAACACTAAGAACCACCGATTAAAATTTGCTTTCCAAATAATAAACAATTAGTTGCTCAAAATTATTTATTTTTTTCATTTTTTTCATCGCATTAATTAAACAACTCTAAAATTACTTATCCAAATAATTTTCTCAATAAAAATCTACCATGCTTTAAAATAAAATAGAATTTTTTTTAAAACTTTTTGGCAAGACTAAACTTGACATATGTGTTAAGCTAAATAAAGCTTTACACATATTTTTATTAAGCGTTTTTCATAATATTGCTTAAATACAATTTACTTGGTAATATTTCTTTCTCCATGAGTGAAAGTAAATAAAATGAACATTAAATATTTATGCATACTGGAAAAATTTTGTAATCTATATCGAAGTTAAAGAAAAAAAAATACAATATCGTTTAATTTTTGCTAATTTCATTTAAAAAATATTTTACAGAATACATATTAAACTATACCTAATGGTATTATAGGCCATTTGAATGTTAATTTTGCAAAATTAAAATATCTACGGAGATTTTTTTAGGAGTAGTTGTTTCTTAAGACAGAACTCTTTTAAACACTTTTTATAATGAAAAATTAATTATTTTAATCAATATAAATTCCTTCATATTTTGTTTAGATTTTTTAATATTACTTTTTATTTCATTAATATTTTTATTGGTTAGACGACCTTAAAAGTAAAAGAAAAAAAGATTCGAACCATAATACATTTAATATGAAAAGAATTACATTTAAAAATATATTAAAACTATGACTGATTTATATAAAGCTGTAAATTTCAGATTTTAAATTTTATATTAATTAAATAACAGTTTTAATGCAATCTCTTGGATACATTACGCTTATTCATGTTGATTTTTAAATGAAGAAATTATTACTACAAAGGAAAATGTCATTTAATTCTCCGATCTCTTTAATAATGTTTTAAATAAATTCAATGTAATGTTAATTTTTAAATAATGTCAATAATATTATTTCCATATGTACTTTAACAAGTGTAAATTAGTATTGTTTTAAATGTGAAACCTTTTAATGTCTGAGCGCACAAAATAAAATAAACTTCATGGATTTAGGCCACTTATATTATAAGTACACAAAATATAAAAATGAATGATGTAAAGTCTAAAACTACACAAAATATAAGTATGTCATGGCAAACAAATATAAGCAAGTGCTTAGCAATGCGTCTTGCTAAAAGATTAAATCCTACCAATGAAAAATCAAATATTTAACTGTACACATAGAAAAACATTATGCATCCAATTGAAAACTTGTACCAAAATACTTATCATAACTCTTTATAGACAGAAATGATATAAATACATAAATTGAATCGCAAATATCTAAAAGTTATGAACTTAAACCTCAAGCCTTTTAAATAGATCCATTTTAAATGAATGAGATATGCAATAAAATACTGAAAAAAATGTACATATAAATGCAGAATTAGTGCTTAAATTATAGAGAATTCTAAACTTATCAATTAATATTTGAATAAAAATTTTAATAGTTATCAAACTATGGCTTATTCCAATTTTATAAGATTAAGTAAGGAATAGCTTTCCTGAATGTGTGTTAAGCCGTATTTACTTTTTCTTCATTTATAAAAATATCTACATCAAAAAATTATTTTTAGAGAAATATATCATCACAAATTTATAAGTAACAGAAGATTTATTGTACAGTAGATAATATTTTTACTAAACTATCTAAAACTACTTACAATAACTCAATTTATTGTAATTACTTATTATCTTTATATTCAAATAAACATCTTAAAATTATTCATCTAAGTTATAAATTTGTTAACACTAATTAAAAAACTGCAAACGTATATACTATTTTCTTCAGTGTAATAATCTCACTTACCATCTTAGATTTAATGAATATCAACAAGAATGTGAATAAGTTGAATTAATAGATAGTAATTTACAGTTAAATCTATAGTGTATAACTCAAAAAATTTGATTTAAGTGTTTTTAATTTGAAAAAAAATATGCCATACAAAATCTGAGTAACTATTCATATTTTTAAAGATTACGTTGATTTTACTTTTTCCTTATATGTTTTTTATTTATTACAAAAATGCATTTTTAATTTTAAAAATATGAAGTGCTTTTTTACTTGTAGTTATAAGCATCATGCTTTAAAAAAGTAAATTTAAATTTCCTGTGGTAACTGTGCAGGTTTTATAATGATAAAATGTAAAGAAAGGAAAATATGAATGATAAAATGTCAGTTATCTTATTTTCTGTTGGTACCCAAAAATTTTGCTTAGTAAATTTGTTGGTCTAAATTATCTACTAATGATAGCGCTATCACCATATTTATAAAATTGAAATGAAAAAATATGAAAATAAAGATCAGCATTATGATTTTTCTTTTTTAGAGTATGCTCTAAATATTTACTGCCAGAAGAATAATTTTTTTTGACTAATGTGGTCGAGACTCATATGATAAAATAAATTTTTATGTCATACTATGATACGCTAAGTACTTAAAAGAGAGTATATTTCTATTATTAGGTATGGTAATAAAAATGTATATATATATATATAGATAAAATAAATAACAAAAATAGTCCCCATATATAAAGTTCAAGAGTGCCATTCATATTTTGTGACATTTGATAACAGCTCAAGACATGAATTTATTAAATACGAATAAATAAAAACTCTGAGTCATACGCAATTCCTGTATTTAAATGTTTTCAATAAAATAGGTATAGCGAATCACTTATGTCATGAATTTACTTAAAAATGATTTATATTCAATGTAGCAAGTTGTATAAGATGAAATGCCTAAATTTCACAGTCAAATTAAATACATTTATCCTTTCAAAGAACAAAAGCTTTATAAATAAAAATAGGAACCGTTAACTTTAACATACTTTTACCATCGGACAACGAGTTTTCTATATCGATATTTTAAAATTCAAGAATTCTATAGGCAGCAAATTATTGAATGCCGTTTTGACATTCCTTGGATTTATGAAGCAATTTCTGAAGTGGAAAGCTCCAAGATGTTTAAAAAAGTGGTTATCTGTAGACGGGAGAATCTAATAAATATGGTAGGTGGTCTAGAGTTTCGTAACCCAACTTTTGACACAAATTATTTTACTAGTGATCATTGAAACATGCGATCTATCGTTATCGTGGAAAATCATTGGGACTCCTATTGACCAATACCTTGTGTAAGTTTCTAATGAATTACACCCATTTCATTCCAATACTTCTAGGCTGTCATGGTTTCGCAAGGCCTTAGAAAGCTGTGATAGATAAAATCTGCTTAGAATCACTAGCCATCACTAAAGATAAACCAAATGAAGAAAATATATTTATCACTGAAAGAACGAAACACAATTTAAAAACATTTTAAGAATTTAATGGTTAATTAATTTTTTCTTGTGAAAGCATGAATAAAAGACTATTATTTTTCAAGAAAATATTTCAGTAATGAAAATCTTACATTGATTAAAATATAATTCCATTACTTTTTCTTTTTAGAGTTTTGATCTCTAAATATTCAAATAAAATTGATAATAAATTTAATTCACCATTAGATTTACAAAGATATTTCTATAAATTACCTTAGCATTAAATTTATATCATCGTCATCACAATTTCATTTTGTTCAAAAAATTCATTTTTAGTTAATATCGCAATTTTATTTAATGGCCCTTTTTATAGATGCATTTAAATGATGATAATAATTAATTTTCTAACGTAATGTGAATTTAATGCGTGTAACCAAATGGCTTGTTCCAAAAAAATAAAAAGAAATCTAAATAATGTATGGAATACTATGAATTGGAAATATTGCTATCTAATTTTTAAGCAATACCTTGCAAAGGAATCTTCTTGTTATTCTAATGAATAGTATTTTATAATCAACTTTAATATCAGACAATTTTTCTGAGTTAAGTAAAAAAATGTAAATTTAGGAGAAATATTTAATATATCATATTAAGTTCTTATAATTATATAATTTTTAATTTGATAATGAAAATATATAATCCTTAGGAATTTTTATGCATAAACTCAGTGATTTTCTATGAATATTGTTCATAACTTTTACTGTAAATATTTTTACATATAAACTGTAAATTACTGGAGAACAGTAAAAAGTTATAACTTTATGGATTTACTGATAAACCACTAACAATATTTAATTTAGTATAGACAAAATACATTTAAAATAAAAAGTATTTGTATTAAAATTTCAATTTTCTAGATGAATTTAACACTTCTTAATATTAATTATTATAATGAATGAGGAATGTGCAATATTAATAAAATCAATTGCTTAGATTAAATTTGTCTCTCATAACTTTTATACTTTCAAAGAAAACTGAATAAGCTATATTGCATTGCAATTAACTACTTAAAACATTCTCTCACGCATCGCCTGAATTGAAATTATTGTGGAATATCTTATTAGCAATATTAAGGTGAAACAATTATATAAAAGAAACTCATCGTAACTCAGCGCATTAATTGTAGCCATGCATGTAACCGGTAATATCAAATTTGCGTGGGTATAATTGCAGTTCTTTGAACAACCCTAATGAGGATTACTCCCAGAAACAGCTTTTCAATGTGCATCATCTTCGTGAAAGGGAGGTGATTTTTTACGTTCACTAACGGAATACAAGTTGGTGATTAAGCAGCTGAGAGCTTTCTCTCTACGCAATATTTTGAAAAGTTGGAAACTCAGGAAAATTCTCGTAATCCTTCGAAGCCTCATGTTTTCTTTTCCTAATTGCCTCTAGCGCGCAATACCTTACACTGTTTGCTTGTAGAGGGAACATTTTATTTATTATTTATATTTTGGATCAGTTATCTCTCGCCTGGAAGTGAAAAATTGTTCCTAACATCTCAAGAGCTTGAAAAATTATCCCAGAACAAATATGCTTTTGTATTTGTGGTTGAAGTGCCATTTTTCATATCCGAGATAGCGTTCCTCATCCGTAAAACTCTGTTTGGTGAATGTTTTTAAGTTGTGGTATGTGATTTTCTACTATTTACAGCACAATTTCTTGTGCAAAAACTTGTAAGTATTAGATTAGAAATAATGGTTATGAAGTACGTTGGAAACCTACTAAAATGCCATGAGTAATGGTGAGCTATCTTAAAGTGTTGGGATTGTTTTAGAATTCTAATCAAAGACGCAAACAAAAGATTAGAGTCAGAGATTACATTACAAAACATAAGCAAAAAAGTATTTTTAATTTTAAATTGGGTTTATTCTAAACAAATGGGACAACAGACTTCTATTTAACACTTTATAAATGTAGAAGGTATTTGAGAGTTTAATTGTAACAGAATAACTTTATAAAAGCATTAAATGAAATAAGAAACATGTATACATTTATTTAGTATTTATAGCCTTTAACGATATGTTTTATAGCAAAATTTAAAAATGCTTTGTTTTGAACATATTTATAGAACATTATATCAAAGGTGAAATTATATTTATGTATCATAAAAATGACACAATATTATAAAACAGCAAAGAAGTAATCATGACAGCAAAGTATGTTTAATAAGATTTTATGCTAGATTTTTCATTAATGAAATTTTTGGATTATATTCTAATTGAAAAATGACGATCAAACTAACGTTCTTATTGTGACTATTTAAACAATATATTTTATACAATATATTTATTTTTAAAACAAACATCTTCATTTACTTTTGGTTATTTACTGTTATTAAAAGTGTAATTACAAATTTAAGAGAAATTCATAAATTTACAATTTGAAAACTCTATAATGTTCTTAGAATGGGTAACAAAATTATTAAAGCTTGCAATGACTAACATTACAAAACAGTTCATATTTTACTGTAAATGTGATCTATTATATAGGAGAAAGGAAATTAAATAAAGCTGGATTATGCTACATTAAATAACTCATTAATATATTTTAAATTATTTATAAAACTTGTCGCGTGATTTCATTGTAAATATTTAGAACACCCTACTCTGTAAAATATTAAATGGATTATGTTATATAT
>JAPDSC010108057.1:274186-294433 GCA_026290005.1 Latrodectus geometricus
TATATATATATATATATATATATATATATTTTTTTTTTATCAACAATCAAGTAATCAACCCTGAATACCAATATTGAATTCGACATGCCAGTTTATCTGGATCATGTTAAATAGATCGTGATCGAAATGCTCTCAAAGTAAAATGATATTTAAGTGTGCGGCAAGCCAAGTATTCCTTTTTCTTGAGGGGCAAGCTCTTACAGTACTCACTGTAATGAAAATTAACTCGTAATGTTGTGTATGTGTGAAAACTTTAATAAATATTATTGTCACATATTACTCAAACTGTGTCTTATATGAATATTTCAAAATATCTCGATTAAGAATAACTTGGTTTCATTATGAATATGCTATTTTAAACTATTCAGTTAAATATGCTATAAATGCTAAAGAAAAATAACAATAACTTCTTAATTATGCATTTGTTATTTAATTTACATCGAAATTTGTAGACTCAAGAAAAGTCAACAAAAATAAATTGCAGCATATGCGTTATTTCAATGTATAATTATCTCTTCTGAATTTAAATTGTAATATAATTAACACCTATGTAGCGTATAATTAAAGTATATAGTATTATACTAGAAAAATTCTGTTTGATCTAATGTGAATGTTATGTGAATGTACTTCACGTGACAAATGTGGTAATAAATTCAATACTATTGAAATTATATACAATTTAGGTCATACAAATTGTAGCAAGATAAGAGTCTGAAAAATATTTTAGTAAAAAAAGAAGATCATGTCAGGGAATGAAAAAAATTCAAGAAACAGTTTCATATTTCTTTATAATTATAAAATTCGTAATAAATTTCTTAAGATTTAGCACTAGAAAAATATGTAGTCATACTTATTTGGCATTAAATTGAAAATAAAAGGAGATAAAAAAACTAAATGATGAATAAAAGAAAAGCATTCATGAATAGAATAAAAAGATGGATAAAATTCTGTTCGAGTAAATGGAAAAAGGAAATGTATTAACAAAATTAGAGTCAAATTATTAGAATAAACCAAATTATTTCAGAAATGTTAAAAAATAAATTTTGAATAATATTATTAAAATAGTCATCAATTCACCTTTTTTAATTTGAAAACTTAAAAAAGTATATTTTTTGAAAACAACTAATTTGTATGTAAATGTGTCTTACTTTTTGTAATAAAAAATCAAAAATTATTAGAAAATAATTGTGTAGCCTTTAACAATTATATTACAAACTAACCATTTTAAAAAAAAATCAGAAACGTAACACATCCCAAACTCCCCAATTTTGTTTAGACAATCATATTTTCCTTCTGAAAAAGAATTTTTTAATATTATCTTGTTGTATGAACAGAAGGAGTTTATCAAGGACAACTATATTTACAACACCCGAATAAAGTCAACAAATCTCTTGAAGGCATAGCCTGGAAAAAGAATCTTCAAATATATTTTATTTGGCTCTTGGCATTCCACAGAATTTCCGTTCCGACTTTTCTTATCTAGGAAAAGCTTCCGAATAGACAATTACCTCGGCATTTTCCAGCCACGAGGCTGAAGCTCTTCCTATCTTCTCTACAGCCCCAAAGCTAAGCCTATTCCTGACTATTGTTAGCGACAGTTCAATTCGGCTCGGTGATTTGTGATTCCATTACGGTTAGGACAACCGTCAACCAATCATGACTTATGATTCTATCGGTGAAAGGAGGCATGGGAAGCTCTAACAATATGAGAAGAGCAAAAGATGACTAGAAGGAATAAGAGCAAAATCTTACTTGAAAAATTTGAAGCGTGAGTTGAAAATATCAGATATCAATTGAGGTACATATTTACTAAAAAATAAAAATATATATATTAGTGCATACACATGTAATACATATATAACGTATAATATATTTATATATTATACGTTATATACCATGTATATAATAATATATTTATATATATGGTTTCCAAAATTATACTATCACATCTTTATTTCAAATTTTTTTATAGAGAAAAGTACTGTTGAATAAATTATAAAAAAAATTGTGTATGACTTATTGAAGTTAGGGGAATGTGCTTGAATGAATCGAAGCAATTTCTAATTTTCAATATTAGGCAATGATTTCCTTAAAGAATTACACATTCAGCTTACATTTATGATCGGTTTGAAATGATGTTACAATAAAACATTTTTAAGATAACAGTATCAGTCTTCAATTTCCAAGCATTTTGACTCATATTATAGAAAGTTCTTCATCTAACTATAGTATATTTTTTAAAATATTGGGAAAATTTTGTTAAATATTGTCTTAACAATGAAGAAAACTCTGTGGATTATTACGACTTTTAAGTTGTTTCAAACTTTCCTGTAACTAAAATTGCATGGATTATTATCTGGGAATTAGATGACATTGTATAGTGTGTAAATGCTTAAAAGTTTTTCTGTATTAAGATGGTTAAGGATGACCGTAATACAATGAGATGTATGGGGAAGAGTTCCTTCTTAAATCAAATTTGTGTGTAAAGGAAATGACGTTCTACAATTTCGGTATGATTTTATATTTTAATATCAACATATATAGCTGACATGTGATCAAGCATACTAGTAATTAACCTACTTATAACTTTTACTTAGGTTGAGTGTAGAGTGACTAGTAAGATATAATACATATTTTCTGACTGCTAAATTTTGTAGTTATGAGCGGTTCACAGAGACACATAAATTAAAGTTTTCTTCATTTGTCCTAAGCTGTGTTTCTGTGGTGCCACATGGCTATTCCAAGTCAACTTCAAAACCATCTAGAAATGTCTGAGAGAATCGGTGTCGAGCCACAAATTCAAGTTGGAAACAATTTCTACACAAAATGAACCATGTATGGATAAAAATGCAAGATATTCGGTAAAATATTGTGTGAAGTTGAGAGAAGCATATATTTATTACTTCTTCTACAAAACAGATATTGGTATTACAGCTTGCACTGATAGCCCCCTTTTTTCACCAGAAACACAAAATTATTTTTTCTTCTTACAGAAAAATATTATTTTTCTTCTTTAAGAATAATCTTCCAACAAATCTGCTTAAATCAATTATTTTAAAGTTTTAACAGTGAATAGACCTTTATAAATCCCTTTCAAATTTCTGAACTTTCTTATAGAAATTACTGTAGAGTTAGGTTTCGGTAAGTTAACATAGAACACCCTATCGGGTAAATTTAAGAATATTTTGATTTTGTGTGTGTGGTAATAGTTTGTAATATTCGAAATAAAATCTCCGAGAGAGTTTATTGATCTTATAACAATTGATATTTGAAGAGATAATAAATTTGCCTTTTGCTTCTAACTTTTAAATATTTTTTTTAAATACAAGTCATAAAATGCTAACATCAAGTGTCATTTCGTTACAAATTATTAGGTAACTTTGGTGCCAAATTTGAAAGACATTTCGCAGTCAATATTTTGTTTTTCTTGCTAAGTGACAGGATTTTTTGTAGGCTTGATTTGCAAATACCATTTGATAAAAAGCTGCCAAAATAAAGCACCTGCTACAAACGTGTAATTCAATAAAAAATGATGAAATTTTGAACAAGCTATTTTTCCTCGTTCAAACATTTTTTTGCAAATTTAAAAGAGCGAGTATCTGTAATATAATTGTTACCTTCAAAATTACGTAACCTTTAATATTTCTGATTAAATAATTCATTAAATTACAACTAATATTGCGAGAATATTAAATATAAATATTATTTATGTGTTTAACACCCACATTGTGTATAAATACCAGACAAATCGTTTTTTATATATACAGAGATAGATGTATATATAGAATTTAATAATTTTCTTATATCTGTTAATTTAACATTACATTGGGTTTGATTTGTAAAATTGTTCAAGTCCTTAATACTCATGCTTTGTATTTTAGTCATATGAAACTATTTGTTTCTGTTGGAGATTTACAATTGCTTGTGGTATTTGATTCTTAAATCTCTTTCTGTATACAGCATTCTAAATTATTAAAATGTATTTTCCAATGTATAGAATGCATTCCCAACAGCTTAAATAATTATTTAAATGATAATGATAACTATCTCATTTAAATAACCCAAAATCCCTCACTTATAATTGTTATATATATAGAATTAGTGTATAAATGAAATTGTCTTGTGTTCTAAAAATAAATTTATAAGTTATACAAAAAATTTAGTGTCTGTACTTTATAAAATTCCATTTGTCATCATATAAAATTCCATTTGTCTCATACACCCAAACAAATTTTGCTTAACGCTATATTTTCTCAAGCTTCGAAACATCACAAAAGCTCGTATAAATCTTTCGTTAATATTTTAGTAATAACTGCTTATTAGTAAATAATTGCTAACAAATGTATTTAATGACTAATCGTCAAAAAAGCAAGGTTAAGCTTTTGAAACATAAGCCATTGATACTAATTTTTGTTTTTATAAACATTTATGCAAATATGAACTTAAAAATATTTAGACACCATTCACCAAATCAACAAGTGTCTTCCATATCTCCAGGTACATAAGCAAATACATTCTAATTTTTCAGTGTTTAAATTTTAAGCAGAATTTTTTGTAACAATCTGTTAAAATGAAATTTTGCAATACTTTTATAAAAATGCTATTATTTAAGATTATGTATATATATTAAGACATACACGGTTACATCCAAACATTTATTATTTTGATGATAAATGTATGAAGAAAAAAATTCAAAAGTATACAGGCTATGTGTATAATGTTATAATGTCTTTTAAAGAAAATAAATCATTGAATTTCCAAACTATATATAACTTATTTTCAAATTTATTTATTGCTAGTTATGCACCTTAATTAATCAAATAATTAATTAGTTCTAGTCATTTGTATTCCTTCTTATATTTAAATATATTATATTATTTCCTAATAATAAACACACTTACTTATATTACTTATTAATAATAATAACCAATCTAAATATTTCATATTTGCCTTAGATTTAAGCAAATCTTTTCATGTAAAGAAAAGTAATTTTAAATTATTTTAAAGGAATTGCAAAATGATATATAACGTAACAATAAGTAAAAACACCCGCTCTTTCGTTAGAAATAAAGAGTTCTAGATTAAAATCAAAGTCATTCCATTTACCGTTTAAACTAATCAATAGCGAAAAGTACTCTTTTTCCGTCTTCTCGTTTCATTTAATTCAGTTGCCCTTTGTAAATAATTTTCTTTCATCGCATTTGGAACTTCCAAACTTCATGATATATTTGAAGGAAATGCACTCCTTGCTATGGAAGCCTCTTCTCCCTCGTTATCTGTAGAGCCAATTAGTTATCTTGTCTTATTTAAAGCATGAACAGAAAATTTAATTTAGCCGATGAAGGGAGGACCAATTTATTTTCTTTGAAAAAAACGATTCGAGATTCTTATAACATTGAAACTACTTTCGATGCAACAAAAATAATTTTGACGTTAGACGGTAGTTTTGTAGGAAAAAAGATAAACTTTCTTCTTTGTGCTAGCAAAATATTTCAATTTAAAGATTAAAAATTGGCTTTATTTAAAAACTCTAAGGAAAATCAGAAAATAATTATATTAATCACGTAAAAATATCTTCCTTTAAAGAATTTAGAAAAATTTTAAAAGAATTTTTAAAAATTCTCTATTGCATAATGTAATGAAATAAAGATAATGAAGAAATACCATAATATCATAATTTATTACTAACTGAATTAGTTTATAAAATAATGTATAATGAACTTTTGTAATAGAGATGAAATGAAACTTCAATTTCACTATCTTTTTCAGTAAGTGCGGAATAAATTAGAAAACTGCTGTTTTTGATTTTATATATCATGTTCTCATGCGATGTTTAATGATAGTCATATATTACATATTAAAAATTGCTTATGTATTTAAACTTTAAACAATTTTACTTTGTTTAACAATTAAAACTTTGGAGCAAATTATTACTAATTATGACAAATCTAATAAATTAATGATTTTCAAAAAATAATTTAAAAATTCACCAATGTTAAAAGGGATATAAACACATGTGGAGATTTAAAGTATTTCCGAAAGGTTGATGATATTTAACTTCACATACGTTATTAATTAAATAAGATATATATAAAATAGTTTAAACATTAATAAAATATTTTTCACTGATAGAAATATTGTAACATTAAAATTTATTTTCATCAAATGAAAAAAGTAATTTACATACATTTATAAAAATATTATAAAATTGAATGAAACATACAATGTTGGAAATAATTGATTTTATTTCGTCAATCCCAACTGAAATATAAATGCGCAAAATTATATTTCATTTAAATGGAAAACAACAAATTGTTTTATTAGTTTGATAATGTAACAAGGATTAGATTTAATCCATCTGCATTTAAAATCTAAAAACAGGGCTTTCATAAATGAATAATTATTGGAAAACACTATAATACATTTCATTTTTAGAAGTTATATTCAAAAATAAATATTTTTTCACATTTCGTTTATTAATATGTTTATTTTCTATAACTCAGCCCATGACATTTAGAAATATGAGTCATATTAAGAAAACATTAGCAGCAAGATTTAGATTGAAAAATCTAAATAGGATGATATAATTAAACGCACCAGCTAACAAAACGGATTAGTCTCTTGAGTAATAAATAATTCTCTGCTTCCAACATAATTAGTTTAAAACAATGCACTTTGAGAATTGGTATTCCACCTTCAATTAGAAATTTGTAAAATGCACGTGATTGTTTGAATACATCAAATAATCCACAGCAGTATAATAAAGCAAATCCATGTTTTAAATTTGTTTTTAATAAATTATAACAATCATTTTTGTTAACCAAAATCTCTATTTTGAGCAATACATCCACACATTAATAGTTTTTAAACGTTTTAAAGTTATATAATTTTAAGAAGTAATTCCATTATTTGTATAACCAAAATACTGATGAAATTAATTTTTAAAAAATTAAAATAAAAAAGTATTAGAGGATGTAAACTACAAAATATATAAATCAAATAAAAAATATAATGAAGTAATTATAAAATTATTTAAATTTGCTATAAATATTTTATGTTCTGTTTGATAAAAACCGTTAAATTTGTAAAATTGTTTACTTACCAACTAAGCAGTTCCTTGAAGGAAATTTATTTTGAATACATTCATAAATATAATATTTTGTACATATTATTGAGCATTTCTCTAAAATATTCTTATGTCTCAATAAATGCATTATTTGACATAAGTTCTTAAATATTTTATTGGAATTTGATCGTAATAGTCAACAAAATGATATTCTTTTTTGCGAAATCGTTACATAATCTAAAGCGTTACTATTAAACTACAATGAAAAAAATATTCCCTTTCAGATACAACCTTTTAATCCATTACGTTTACTGACAGTTTCGTATTTTTACAAAAACTGTAAGTAATAGCCGGAAAATCGAGAAGAACGGTTTCCCATATTGTGAAAAATGTTTGTGACATTTTCACTTTTTCTATTTTTTAAAAGATACACTCGTTAGAAAATTAAATTCTATTGAAAAATTGTTCATGTCAAACTCTGTATACCTTCAAATCCATTTGTAATGTCACTGAAAAGTAAAGAAGCAAACTTACAAAGAGAATAAACGGCAGATAATTTTAATTGAATGATAATTTTAATCTTCAAATTTTAGAAACTGTATTTATTTACATATTTAAATCAATCATAGCACATATTTCATTTCTTTTAAACCAACAGCAAAGAAAAATATTTTATACTAAGAATGTTTTATAATTTTATTAAAGTATACATTTTAAATTTGTGCCTAGATAAATATATTAATTTTAATTTAATTATAGTAAAATGACTGCACTATTAACACATTTCAATACTAATATAACTGACATTAAAATGTCTTAATGGCAATTAAGTTATAAATTTTTCTTATAGAAGCATTGAGTAAAAATGTGATCATTACTTATTATCTTTAATTAATTAAGCATTTAGATATTGACATTCTTTATGTCAAATTTTGAATTGAAATGTTGCTGAATAAAAATAGAATAAAATTTATTTATTGTCTGTAACAACGATATAGTAAATTATTAGTTTCTTTTCTAATCTTCTGTTTTATAAATCATTTGATAAACTATATATCGTTAATTCTATCCCGTATATTTTCCTTTAAACTGTTAGTATTTAAATAAAATTTACACAAATAACTTCGATGAAATTAATATTTATGTTAGCATAATATATTTTAAGGATATATATGTCAAAAGTCCATATAATTAATTTTCAACTATGCAAAAATTTTGATCCCACAAAAAACATGCTTTATATAACTGAATTGGTACTGAGTAAAATATCAATAAGCAATTTTGATCAATATCCGTTCTTGAAAATACAAAACTATATTTTGATCAGTTTTTATAATATTGAGTTAAGAGAAATATATTGCAATTGTTCAGGCAAAAGTTACATTTTTATGTGCAGGAAACATTTAAATCTAATTTTATAGGGTTATTAAACAAGCTGCTTGCTCAACAGATTATATTCGAAATTAATTTTTTTTCCATTTATTGTCTTTTATACTTATTTAAAAAAATTTGATAATATTTCATATTTTGAATTTTTTGCCTAAAATAACTCTGGTAAAGTATTTAAGATAATTATTATTGAATTTATATCTTTTAAGAAAAACTACTTTTCCGTAAAATATTAAGAATTTTTTAATATTTACTGAAATATGAAACAACGATTTTCTTTAGTTATGCCCAGTTATTTTTATTGTCCGTAATACTAATACTCCACACTTTCAAAAACAACTCTTTTATTTTCAAGTTATTTTCAAGTTGTGAAATTTAAGTTATTTTTCAGAAATTTCATATTAATTAATTTAAAAATGAATATCAAACCATACAGAAACTTTTATTATAAATATTACATAACATGTATTCAATTAAGGTACATTCGAAGTTTGCCTTTAGTATTTAAAAAAAAAAAAAACATACAATTTTATCATGAACTGAAAAAATTATAGTTGCCATAAGTCAAGAAACATATTGATTTAAAATAGAGTTTTCATGACTAGCTATACATTAAAGTCAAAATTTTGTTTTATTGAATTAAATTCAAAGGATTGTAAAGAATCAAAAGTAAATGATTGATTATTGTGAAACATTTTTTCTTTAATTTCATATTCAACAATATTTAAAATCTATAATTTTTCGAGTTCTATGTCATGTTTCTCCCCTAATAAGAAATTATTTTGTATTTTCTGAAGGAATATATGAAAAAGAATAATTTTTATCATATATATTGTAATTTATAAATACATAAAAGAAAAAGTATTCAGAAAATGAACCTAAATTATCAAATAAATCTCTAAATGTCAGGCAAAAATTTATATAGCTGTTTAAATAGCAAGATTCAAATTTTATATTAATAATAATCCATCAATTAATTGTGACGAATGTATGCTTTAACTTAATTGATTAATGTAAAATAATTATTTTATTTATTTTATTAATGTACTTAATTGGATCTTCTTTTCACAACTGAAATGATAAAAATTCATATTTATCGTATATAAAAATTCATATGATTTGTAAGTTCTTTTCGATGTATTAAATAAATATATCCAAGATATGTTGAAATAAATATATTGCAAAATATTAAAAAAATATATCAAAACATTATTTTGTAGAATATTTAAAAGATGTATTTTTCAATTATAAAATTCCAAATCACCAGTTTGACATCTATTAATATTTCTGAATGTAAATTTCGCATTTCCTAAAAATTCCTCAACATTTTCTGATTTAATTTGTTTGAAAAGCTGCTGCATTTTGCATCAAATGCACATGAAGTTGAAAAAAAAAATATATGAACGTAGTTATCTGCAGATGGATACTTTAAAATTTACATTAATTATTCTAACTAATTTTAAACTATTTACTAGGAATTCAAATTTGAAAAAAATAATATCACATTTTTCAATTTAATTTTTTTTTTTACATAAATACCAAAATTCAAATATCCTTTTGGAATTGATGGTAAGAATAAGCATACATTACTTTCATAAAACCACATTTTTAAATTTTCTAAGAATAAGTGAATTTTAAGTATTTGCCCACAAATGTATAACAAATTGTCTTTAAGTATGCAAAATTGTTTGTTTATTTTTCTTTTACTAATATATATCTCAATTTATTTGAATTTAAATAAATACATTAATCACCATAGAATATCCTAATATTGTAAATTAAGTACGTTTTTCTCTTGAATAGTTATAATTACACACATAATCAAATAGTAACGAAATGCGCATAGGTATTTTTATGCATACTTACCAGCTAATTTAAATTTGAAATTAGTACTATTATAATTCAGCTTAAAGAATGAATATGAGTTTCATTTAGGAATGTATAAATGATTGCAAAAAAATGCAGTTGTATGGAATGACTTATTTGTTTAATAGAAGAAATTCTTAAAGATGATTAAAATACGAATAAAACAGAAAAATTGTAATATGTTTAGGACATATAAGAATGTAACTTAATTTTTTAGAACTTAAAAGATCTAAATATTTATCATTTCATAATGATATCTTTATATATTTTTAATAATGTTTCAAGTTATCAAATACGTGATAAATATGTAAAATTTTAATAAAAAATATTACTAAAATACTTATTTGTTTTAAATTTTAAGTTAAAATTAGAAACAACAATTATTTAAAATACTAATCTTTCTTAAAATTCTAACAAGTTCTTATAAAGATTGAAATTTTCTAATATATGGTTCAAATAAAATAATTTTATCATTGGATATTATTATAATCTTGGTTTATATAATATTTCAAATTTTTATCTATACAAAAATTTCTGTAAATTTAACTACTAAAGCGGAAAAGAATTACTTTAAACTCTCGTAATTCACAGCATAATGGCTGAAGATTGTTGTAAGGTATTTTATTATCCACTACATGAATTGCCTTCCTGTGGACATTTTATGAATAGTAGTTTGAACACAAAGGCCGTAAAGAATGAAACAGGGGAATCTCTCAAATGCGCATACCGATAAACATACAAACAAAGGCAGAATACCAACATTCATTCCCTGTATTGCAATAGTGTCTGGTATAAATTTCTGGAATTTGTGCCTCGAAGGAAACAACACTGTCTGACTAATAGGCCATGATGAAATCCTGTGGTATAACTTAAAAAATAACTTTAGTTTGTTTAACCAAATATTAAATTTGTGACACATTATAGTTATTCATGCAACGCTATCAATGTATTAATCTGCATTTTCAATAAAAACGATTTTACCGTTCGTAACATTTTATCATAAACATCGTAATTCTTTGAAAATATATCGACAATATTTGTAAATCACTAAATTTTTTATGTATGCACAAATAAAAAGTGCTAAAAATATTAATTGTTAAATTTGAAAATATGAAACTTTTTAAACTCAAAACTTTTTAAACTTAAAAATCATCACAGATAGATGTTTTTCTTAATGAATTGTGAAGTTTTGCGTGGAATAAATATTAAACAGCAAAGAAAATTTTTATAAGTACACTTTGGATCATTAAAATAATATTTTCATGACATTAGCAATAAATTTATAAGTTCTTTTGGGACTTTAAAGGTTAAGAAATTAACTGAAAGGTTACCTCTAGCAATTGAAGCAGATGCCAACTTCTTAAACATGAAGACAAATTGGGCTTGGATGATAGAAATGACTAACTCATCTCCAGTTGTTTCAAGTATATGATACATCAACCATGGTGGCTATAGAGATATTGTGGGCCAGTGCCTCAGTAACCCATGACCATATGCCTTTATTTCGGGAAAGATTTTTTAAATATACAAACTAAGTCATTACTCAAGTATCATATGCTCTGAAGAAAGATACAGACTGTTATGTTCCATAACCTTGTTTTGAAAGGAAGTTTTACATCTTTTAAATCCAATACTTTTAACATTGCGTGAAAAAATGTACTAACCATCTCTCAAATTATTCATGATTCAAATTATAGATATATATAATAACTGTGCTGTGTATACAGCTCATAGTTATGCATGTATACTCTAACTTCAGAGAAATAATGCATTGTGGATACCGTATTTAGGATTCACTGCAAAGATGTATAAGCCATGTACCCAACGAATGTCTATACGATTATGCGCAGTAATTTTATTATAACGTATTCTAATTTAACTAGATGACTATTACTTTCCTCGAAGCCTTCAGAAACGCATACGGCTATCAGAATGCTGTAAATCAGAACTGAGACGTGCTTCTGAAGAAACGACACTAAGTGACTTATTTATGTAGCATTGTTACTGGATGAATTAGCCCATTCATTTTGCAGCATTCTCAAAAGAAGACAAAATAATGGTGACTACATTGACAGTCCATGCTCCATTGAAAGTTGTCGTACTATTCTCAACATAGCCTAGTAAAGCATTTTGCTGCCAGCAGCTAAGTGTCCATGATTTATTTCTGCTCAATGTTGAGGATTAGGAGATGGATTTTGAGTTTATTTACTCTTGAATGAATGCCTGACGAGCAGAGAGCATACAATTTTACCGGTTTCTTCATTTGCGGCACAGGAATGAGATTCAAAATCTGTGAAAATTGTTCTCTAAAATAAAATCATTAAAATCAGACAATTACTATACTTTCATAATCCAAGTTGTCGAAAGAAATTTCTAAATCAAAAATTTCAAAACCGAAATTTCATAAACAAAATATTCTAAATAGCTGAATAAAAATCATTTCAAAAACAAATGATAATTTTTATACTATACTAACCATAATTCATAATGAAGGAAATCAAACATAGAAATTGAAAATAATCCTGATGTCAAAAGTCATACATATAAATTAAAAATTCTCTTATTAAATTATATATTTCTCATCATTTAACTGCAGATATAGGAACAAAGAAATAGACTACTCCATTAACAAAATTATATGCTTACCTGAAAAGTAAAATAATAAATTTGAATAAAATAAACTTCATTAGAAACATGGAAAGAATCTTAACCCGATTTAAATTAAACAGAAAAATAAAGTAAAAAAAAAATAGATAAAATTGAATATGTGTATTTTTGTAATGATGGAAACATATTCTATTAGTTTTTGATTTTACTGAAGTAAAATTGTAAAAAAAGTTTCTATTAATCCTTTAAAAATTGATTTCATTTCTGGTAAATCAATTATCCAAACAAGCACTGAATATAGTGATTTTATATAACAATAAATATAATTTTGAATTATTAAATTTTCAAAATATTTGTAACATTTGTATTCTTTAGTGAAATTCTAATTCAAATAAATAAAATGAGATTATAACTTAGTTAAATATAATTATGTAATATAGTTTTATCACACACAGAATTCATGAAATATTTTAATGTACTATTTTGGTGCACTTAGCGTGATAGAAAAAAAAATCTGCGATAAATAGTTTTTACAATTTTGTGAGATAATCATGTTTGTTAAGACCTCCATTAATATAATATAGATAGCGCTCTCACTTACATAAGTGAGAATTTTTTGTGAAAGTTTTGTAAGAAAGTAACTGTAACAAGGAAATCGACAGACGGGCCTGCCGTTTGGTCTTCCTTCACTTACTCATTCTAAAGTTAAATAAAAGTTGTTTTTGTTAAGATGCAGTCCACTTAAATTCTTTAGTTAGTAGGACGGCTCCTACATTTTGGTTCAAGCGACCCGGAGATTACCAGAGTTAGCGAAATTATTAATTATGGCAAAGCATCAAATTACTGTTTTGAATCGGAAGCGAAGTGTCATCAAAACAAAATTAAGATTAGAAGATTAGAATCGTTTATAAAGGGCTATCAGGAAACGACTGAAAGTTAAATAGAACTTTTACAGAAACTGGACTGTGTTAAAGCTATATACAAGAGTATTGTTGGAATGAGAAATGAATATTATGCCTTACCAGGAGAAGTAAATGTTGATGAGCATATTAAATAACTTAGAGTAGATTAAAAAAAGCCTGGATTAAATTGAGGTAAGGTTCAAATTCCTTATTTCTCAAACGAAAAATAAAAATGAATTTGATAAGAAACAAATTGAATGTCAAAATGCCTCTATGATTAAATTTCCTGAAATACCTTAAACCATATTTTATGATATTTTAAATGAATTATTTTAAAAGTCAATGTTATTCCTTGATTGTTAACAATAATAATTTTAATGAAACGCAAAAACTTTATCATTTAAATGCATCCTTAAAAGGTGAAGCATAATCAATTCAAATAAAAGAGGACTCACTTTTAATTCTCTATTAAAAACTCTTGAAGAAAGGTATGAAAAAAAGGAATTTACAGTGGACTCACATATAAATTCAATTTTATTGCTGCGAATTGCGGCGGTGAATTGCTTTATCAATTATTAAAATCAAATTAAATTAAATTAAAAAACGAAAACGTTTTTAAGCGAAACAGTTTTCGGTTGGATCAATTGTAGGTTCTACAAATGAAATAGAAATTCCAAGTAAATTGCAGTGTTATTTAACAATAAATGATAACAATACTTTAAAAAAGGATTTAGAAAGATTGTGGGATCTGGAATCAATAGGTATAAAAGATGATCCAAAACTAGCTTCTAATGTTGATGTTTTACAAAAATTTGATGAAACAGTAACTTATAAAGATAATCGTTACGAAGTATGTTTACAGTGGACATCCAATTCATTTATTTTAAGTGATAACTATACTGTTGCTGTAAGGAGACTTAAAGTTCTTTCAAAACGACTTTATTAAAACCACATTTTACATAAGCAATATAATGAAATAATAAAAGATTATTTAAAGGCAGGTGTTATTGAAAAGGTTCTGCTCGAGAAATCCTCTTCAGGTAAACACTTATTTTATTTTCCTCATCTACCTGTTTGCAAAATGAAAAAATTATTACCAAAGTACTCATTGTGTTTGAGGCAAGTTCATATGATCATGGTCACATATCTTTAAATGACTGTTTGTTACCCGGTCCCAATCTTAATCCAAATTTAATGAATCTATTAATCAAATTTCGCTTTTATAAAGTAACATTCACAGCTGATATCAAAAAGGCGTTTTTTGCAAATATCTTTGTTAACAGATGATAGAAATGCAACAAGATTCCTCTGGATAAGAGATAAAGTTCTCCAAAGATATTATTATGGGATTTAAATGTGTTCTCTTAGGAGTTAATTCAAGTCCCTTTCTGTTAGCACCACGATAAAGCATCATATTGAAAGATATTGTGTGATAAATATCCTACCACAGTTATTTATTGAACACTTGTTTCTACGTAGATGATTTGATAACTGGAGCTAATAACGTTGAAGAGTCCTTCCAAATTTCTTATAATGCAAAAGAAATAATGCAGGAAGCAAGCATGAGGCTAAGAAAATGGGATTCCAATGAATCAAGCTTAAAGGGCAGATAGAAGAAGAAAGGTTTTGATAATCACCCACCAGCCTCTTCTATGGAATCACGAACCAGCTTAACGAAGATATTAGGAATCACTTGGAATACTGCCGAAGATTTCCTGACAGTGAATGTAAAATATCTAATGGAATTACTTAAAACCAAAAAGAATACGAAACGATTTACCTTACAAGCTGCTGGGAAGATTTTTGATCCAACAGGACTTCTAACTCCGTTCACTAAAAGAATTAAATGTATTTTGCAAGAATTATGGTGAAGAAATATATCCTGGGATGAACAGCTTCCTACAGATATAGGAGAACAATGGTCTAAGTGGTGTACGGAATTCCCTCATCAGTCAGAATTGAAAATCCCAACATTTATTTTTTACAGTTCCTCCACTAAGTATGTAGAAATACATGGCTTTTCGGATGCAAGCGACAATGCTTCCGGTGCAGCAGTTTATCTCAAAGTCTACAAGAATAATGAGGCTGAAGTAAATCTTGTTGCTTCCAATACATGGCTTTTCGGATGCAAGCAACAATACTTACGGTGCAGCAGTTTATTTCTAACTCTACAAGGATAATGAGGCTGAAGTAAATCTTGTTGCTTCCAAAAGTCAAGTTTCTCCTGTTAAGAAGTTTACCTTGCCTAGATTAGAGCTAATGGGAGCACTACAAGCATCATATTTAGTGGAATCACTTGGAATACTGCCGAAGATTTCCTTACAGTGAAAGTTAAATATCTAATGGAATTCCTTAAAGCCAAAAAGAATACGAAACGGTTTACCTTACAAACTGCTGGGAAGATTTTTGATCCAACAGGATTTCTAACTCCGTTCACTAAAAGAATTAAATGTATTTTGCAAGAATTATAGTGAAGAAATCTATCCTGGGATGAACAGCTTCCTGCAGATATAGGAGAACAATGGTCTAAGTGGTGTACGGAATTCCCTCATCAGTCAGAATTGAAAATCCCAACATTTATTTTGGACAGTTCTTCCACTAAGTATGTAGAAATACATGGCTTTTCGGATGGTAGCGACAATGCTTCCGGTGCAGAAGTTTATCTCAAAGTCGACAAGAATAATGAGGCTGAAGTAAATCTTGTTGCTTCCAAAAGTCAAGTTTCTTCTTTTAAGAAGTTTACCTTGCCTAGATTAGAGCTAACGGGAGCACTACAAGCATCATATTTAGTGGATAAAATAAAGAAAATCGTTCAAGAAAAGATTAAAACCAAAGTATATCTCTGGATGGACTATCAAATTGTTGTGCACTGGATTCAAAGCTCGACAAGAAAGTGGAAACGATTTGTAGCCAATAGAGGGACAGAGTTCAAGCCTTGACCGATGCCAAATCATGGTCTCACTGCCCTGGAAAGAACAATCCAGCAAATCTGGTTACTTGAGGAAAAAGTGCCAATTCCCTGATCAATAATTCTACTTGGTCTCATGGACAAACATTCCTGTAACAAGATAATTTTTTAAATGAATACGTTTATCTAGTCAACGAACTTAGAAAAGTTGATAATTTATATAATAAGAACCCTAAATTTTTAAGTTTAATGTCTAAAAATTCATTTATATCCGATTTGTTAAAAATTTTTAGCAATTAAATAAAATTAATCCATGTATTAAGTTTTTGTTTCAAATTCATACATATTGTAAAATCTCCATTGGAGAGGAAATCGGGTATATTAGAATATTCAGAAATTGAGCAAGCATAAATGTTTATGGTAAGATTCATACAACAAGAGGAATTTTCGAAAGATATAAGTAAAATAATCAAAGATGAACCCATTTCAGGTAATTTTAAATTAAAATCTTTAAATTCATATCTTAATGAAGAAAGTATTCTTAGAGTTGGAGGTAGATTAAACAATTCAAATTTTTTTAAGTTAAAAAAAATTCTATTACTCTTCGCTAAGCCTAATAAATTAACTATGGTTATATTAAAATATTACCACGAAAAATATTTACATGCTAATCCTCAAGCCTTATTGTATTAAGTGAGACAAAATTTTGACACTTAATGGTAGAAATCTATGTAGGAAAATAGTACATGAATGCTTGATATGTTTTAAAAATAAACCAAAAATGTAGAGTCAAATAATAGTAAATTTGCCTAAAGAAAGAATAAAACAAACTTATCTCTTTGATGCTACAGGTATTGACTTCTGGGGTCCATTTCGTTTAAAAAAAAAAAAAAAAAAAAAAAAAAGGAACGCTTTATAAAGTATATCAGCAATTTTTATTTGCTTAGTTACTCATGTAGTTAATTTGAAAATAGTAACCGATTTGTGATCGGAAGCCTTTATAGTTTCTTCCTAACAATTTATTCAAAGGTAAATGCGCTAAACTATTCATCGATAATTCAAAAATATTTGATCAAAAATAATTAAGTGAAGAAATTAAATGAAATTTTAAAAAATCCTGATAATAAATTAAGTAATTTTTTTTCGGACGTAAATATAGATTGGAAATTTATACCTACTGGATCCCCTACTTTTGTAGGTCTTTGGTCTTTGGGAATCAGGTGTAAAGTAGTTTAAATACCACTTAAGCGTAATAGAAAATAATTTTCTTTTGAAGAATTTTTAACTATAGTTATTTAGATTGAAGGAATGCTGAATTCTAGATTTCTTACACCATTAAGTTTGGATTTTGATGAATTTGAAACATTAAGTTCAGCTCATTTTTTGATAGGCAGACAATTAAAAGATATTAAAGAACCTAATATAGCTGAGATAAAAGAAATCAATCTAAATAGATAGAAAAAAACAACTAAGACTACTCGACAAATATGGAAACTCTGAAAAGAGATTATTTAAGCGACTTGCAAGAAAGAAAGAAATAGCAATTTGAAAAGGATAATGTAGAAACAGGCTCTTTAGTTTTAATAAAAGAAGATAATTTTTTAATGAATAATCTGTTAATTGATAGAATAGAATAAGTTTTTCCAGGTAATTACTCTAAAATAAGAGTTGTAAATATAATATTGCCAAATAGTGCTATTATGAAAGAAAATGTTAGAAGTTTAAGCATTTTACCTGTAAATTAAAAGATATTGATCATATTTGAAAGTTCAACACAAAAATTTAATTGCACGTTATTTATTTATATACATTTTACATATTTCTTATCTATATTTTAACGTGTGTCTATTGTATAATGTTGGCGAATGTTAAAAATTTGAATTTATGAAATTTGAAGTTATTATTGACATAATGTCCTGATGTTTTGTAATGTAAAATTATGATATTGTTTTGAAATTAACATTTCAATCTGGAAGAGTTTGTTAAGACTTCCGTTGTAATATTGACGGCACTCTAACTTACCTAAGTGAGGGAGTTGCTGGTGTATATTTTGTAAGAAAGTAACTGTAACAGTGGAAGGCGACAGGCTGGCCTGCCTTTCATTTGGTATTCCTTAGCTTTCTACTTTTAATGTGAAATAAAAGTTATTTTTATTAAGATACAGTCCACTTGATTTTTTTAGTCAGTAGGACAGCTCCTACAATGTTTATCGAGCTAAACTCAGTAATGGATTTTCAGCAAAATTAACTGAAAGTTTACGCCTACAAAATTAATTATATAAATTTTTGAAATAAAGATAAAAAAAATGTATTATATTTATTTACAATTACCTACCTTCTGGCCTACGACATGAAATAATAAGTTATTTTTGCATTTTAATATTTTCAAATGTTTCCCTAATTTCTCAATTTAGTTAGTTAGACAAAACTGAGAAACTTAAATAGATTTCTTTTTTCATATCTTTAATTTTTGTGTAGATTGCTGTTTTCATTTCTCACGATTGTTAATAATTTTATAACAATAAAATGTTTTAATACAGATTTACTGAATTGCAATTTTAAATAACAATAAATAGTAATTCATATTTAAATTACCAAAAAAAATTTTAAAATAAAATGCATAGTTAATTTGCTAATAAAATTAATTTAACAGAAAATTTCCTTAAAAACCAATTACATTTTGAATCAGCAGTCAAAGAAAAATTTTTTTAGTTAAAAAAAAGCAATATAATTAACATTAAATATTAATAGTTAATATTTATAAATTGAATTCCTAAGAAAGCAATTACGAAAGCAATAATGTGATTTTCTCAAAAGTGTAAAATATAGGAATTATAGTATATTTTTTTTGAAATAATATAATTTTGCTGAAACCACGATCAACTGGTTAACTGTTATGAATTTATCAATACTTCCAAAAATATGTATTGAAGAAATTTTAGATTGTTTTGGCAAGCACAGATTAGTTTTGTGTAATGTATTCAATATCATTTTTCTGAAACAAGAGTGTTAAAAGGTCAACTCTTTGTTAACCGTTGGTTGCTTGATTAACATGGTCATTTGGTGAGATACAAACGACCAAGTTAAAGCCCATGCAAGTATTTTAAGCAAATGCTTTTGTTTAGAAATACTATTAATTTGATGGTTTGCTCCGTTTTCAGTTAAAAATAAACGTAAATTTTGTAAATTTTATTAGTGATCCTTTTATTGGGGTATTGTTTCCAAAATCAATTCCAATATGTTCCATTTTTTTGTATATATAAATATATATATTATAATAAAATTTATACTTATAATATACTTATAATAAAATTTTGTTTTTAGACGAAAATAACTAAGAAAGGTTTAAAGTAAAAGACGGGATTAAATGTTAATAATGTTTTTTTAAATCTATAGCCCTCAGTATCGTTATAGTAATTTTTTGAACGACTTATAGTAATTTTGCTTATGTTAATATGCGGGTACCAAAAGATTGTATATATATATATATATATATATATAAAATTTTTT
>JAPDSC010108057.1:305757-333566 GCA_026290005.1 Latrodectus geometricus
ATAATTCTTTCTAAGGTTCATAGTTGAAAACACTTGTTCACATATATAAGATGAAGCAAACACAGCACTGATTTTCTCGGCATGAGACATTAAATTTGGGAAACTTACTTTTGATAATGATTTGTAAAACTCTAACTTTGGCATATTTAGAAACAATTGCTTGAGATGATTGTTATATTGCAACTCAATTAATTCAAGATACAAATCTGATTTTACTGCTTCACAATTTATGTTGAATGTCATGGTAAAAATATCCAATTCTTCTTGAATAGCACTGAAATCCTAAAATCTGAGTTCAAACTCAAAATGCAGTTTTTTCAAGCTATCTTCATAATTCTTAAAATTCTCTTCATGTAAATGAAGAGAATTTTAAGAATTATCCCGAAGTTTCATTTCCCGAAGTTAAGTTCAATACCCTCAGTAATGAGGGTATTGAACTTAACTTCGGGAAATGAAATTAATCGTTCTTACCTATCTGCCCAGCAAACATATTAAGTTTTAGTTTAAAAGCTTTGAGATGTGACCAAATATCGTCAATAAATTGGTTTTTCCCTCGCATCTTGACATTCAAGTTGTTCATATGATAAAGAAGATTTGTGAAAAATGCAAAGTCTGAAAGCTATTTTGTATCTTCTATCATTTCACACTCCTCAGAACACTGTTTCTCATGGAAAAACGACATAATGTCGTCTTTCAGCTGCCAAAGTCGCTCGAAAACACATCCTGCACTAAGCCACCTTAATTTCATGTAATACAGTGCATCAGAGTATTCAGATTGCACTGACTGAAGAAAATCGCGAAATTGCCTGTGAGTAAGCCCACGAGATCGAATAGTATTTACAAGCTTCACGACTGTATCAAGCACGGGTTTCATATTCAATGCAGATTTACACATAGCATCTGGTGAAGGAATTTGTAGAATGTAGAAAAACAACATTGTTCCCGGGATAGTTTTGATTTAAGAGTCCAAGAAATCCAGATTTTTTTAATGTCATATTTGCTGTTCCATCGATCGTAATATTACATATATTTGTTGTAGGCACTTTCAAAGTTAAAAGCCTTTCCTGAAATTCACGAAAAATATCATATCCCGTTGTAGTTCCCTTTAAAGAATGCATGCACGCCAGTTCCTCAATAATTTCAAAGTTTTCATCAACACCTCTTATAAATAATACTAATTGAGCAGTATCATTTATATCAGTACTTTCATCTAAAGGTATGGAACAAAATTTAAACTGGCCAATCTTTGACTCTTGTGATGCCAAATTTCTATCGATGGCTACCATTCTAGAAGTCACCGTTTTCCGAGATAAGCTTACAGTCTCAAAATTATTTTTCTTGTCTGGACATAAAACATCACATACTTGAAGCATGCATTGTTTAACGAACTCCTCATCACTGAGAGCTTTATTATTTTTAGCAATATTGTATGCTACAATGTAATTTGCATGTGTATCTGCTTCTTGAATACTGTTTACCTTCTTGAAAAAATTTTGGCGGTCTGATAATTTTTTTACAAAGACTTTCTGCATTTTGTTTTTTTTTTTTTCATATTCGGCCATTGCTTTGCAATTGGAATTCTTATGCTTAGATGTGATATGACTGGAAATGTTATATTTTTTTAAGATTGCTACAGCTTCCTTACAGATAAGACACACCGGTTTATCTTTTACAACTGAAAAAAAAATATTTCCATGTCCATTCATCATTAAAAGCGTGGCACTCTGAATCAATTTTACGTTTTTTAGTAGCCATTTTGGAGTTGAAGTATTTTACGAATAATCCAAACAAGCGTTACGGTATACTACGTTATACTTTTTTATAGGTATACTACGTTATACCTAGTACGTTATACTTTTAATAATTTCTTCCGCTTTTAACTCTTTGCCGATTGAAAACTGCCTGTGTTTGCTATTTCCTTCGATTTATGTTTTGTAGAACAAAAATAGAGAAAGTAAAACAGATTACCAGCTCTTTGAAAAAAAGGAAGAAAAAAATATAATATTTAAACAAAGTAGAAAAGGAGATGGATATATAATAAAATATATTTCTTTTAATTTGCCTCTGACCAGCAAATTAAAATTCAATCCGCGGGCCGGATAGAAACTTCCGGCGGGCCGGAGTTGGCCCGCGGGCCGTAGTATTCCCATCCCTGGTTTAAAGGAAATTTAGTGGATATCATTTTCCTTACTTTAAAACAAGCATGTTAAACCAAACAAAACAAGCTTAACAATGTTAATTAAGAATATATTAAGTTTAAAAAATATTTATTTACAAAAATATATGGTTAAATATTATAAGTCATGCACATTGTAATTTTAATTGAGAGAAACAAAAAATAAATGTTTTATATCTTTTTTACAGACTTACACACAATACTTAAAAAAAAAAGTATTTTTCAAAAATAAGAAATTTCCTTTCGATGAACATCCATTTTATATTTATCGCAAAGGTACCCTAGGGACTAACTGTTTCATCACCGAAGTTGAAAGCTCACTTTTACAGACATTTCCCCTTTAGTATTTTTATTTCCTGAACCTTACGGTTATACCCATTTATCTATCAAGCCGGATACACCCAACTGAGCAAAGCCTAGTTTCCCCTAGCCTAAATCTTTTGATTAGTGGAGACAGATGCCAGACAAGATGCAGGAAAGCTCGCCATTGATCTTAGGATTTGGATGTTTGGCTAGCGAGAAAAACTGCTTTCTACATCCAACTCATTAGATGACTGAGCCCTAAGTCATTAGCGACTTTCTTGTGCTCTAGATTTAGGATGCAGCGATTCAGGACACAATTTCCAAGTCTTAGCAGTGGTACTTAAAATAGTTAACCTTTCGCAGGTTTCTCAATTAAGAAAGCTAATGGGGCATATAGGGTCGGAATCGATTAGTGAAGAAGAAAGTAGTGATTCTAAGCTGTGATTTTCCCGAATGCAGTATTTTTCCAGCGTTCTCTGAGTCTAATCAGGTGGTGGATCTTTCCATGTAGATTATGTTTTCTCTGAGGTCATTTATTATTGCGATAAAATCAGTTTCATCATGTTCCTTGATTTTAATTAATGAATATAAGGATCGGGAGTATTTCACATTTTCTCTCCTAATAGATACAATTAACCTAATTAAATAACAATACATCTTTTTTGATATAAATTATGCTCTATTACGTAAGCCTTTCCTATATATTTTCATTTGATGTAACAAATTCCTTTACCAGTGTGCATACAGTATTTTGAACAGTTTCTTAAATAATGCCATTAATTAATAATTAACATTTTTACAATGATTTTTTTTGTATGAGAAATAAAAATTTTTTATATATTGTTAATTTATATAAAAATTTAAATTCTGAAGCTTTTCAAGAAAAGCATGCAATTATTAAAATAGTATAAATCAAACACTTTCTAAATCCATGAACAAAATGACACACAATGCTTCGGATTAAGCTTAGTATTATATAAATTTAACTAACTACTACATATAAATATCGAATAAGAGAATAATCTTACGAATAAAAGAAAAATTTTAATTTACTTTTCTATTCGAAATAATTTTTCCTGAGAATTTTGGCATTTTTTTAAAATCAACTTGAGCAGTTTTATAAAATCAACTACAATAATGTCACTAATATTAATACAGTAATACTAATATTAAGTTCATTATAAAAGAATTTAAATTAATTCACTCCATTTTTAAGAATATAATTAGATCTTTTAAAATAGTTTATTTATTACATGTATTTTAGAATTTAGATTACAAAAATGTCATGTAATATTTTTATTTAAACTTTTGTGTCAAATAATTAAAGCATTTAAAACAAAAAAGCATCACACCTTTGTTTTCAAACATACATCTCGTAGAAATGTTAATATTTTCATATTATCCTTTTGCCAAATTACCTTCTAAAGTCATTAAGTATTTTAAAGTAAGCAATAGATTAATATGAAATAAGAAAATTTGCTCTTATATATATATATATATATATATATATATATATATATATATATATATATATATATATATATATATAACCATATTTGTAAATTTGTAATTTTTGTCCCATTTATCCACCAGACACCTTCCTTATCTAGAAAAAAGTAACAATCAATGACAATGCACAGTTATACCAAATTTCATTTCTGCGAAAAACCCTCAAGGGCTTGTAAGTATATTTCAGATTGATGTTAAAATAAAATCATCGATTCTATCTTCTTTGTTTTACAATTTACTGTCGAAACAAAACCCTAAATTATTTAATAATGAAATTAAAAAGGAATAATTTATTATATATTAGAATATATAAATATTTGATTTCTAAGATAAAATTATTGTTACATTTTCCTGATGAATAATCATCATCATGATAAAATTAATCACTTGATTATCCTGTGATCAAATCGTAAGTAATATTTTAGTGAAAATACAAAAAGCATATTTGAAAGACTATTTTCTCCATGTTTACAGGCCTTATGGATTGTATTAGGAATATTTAATCATATCACTGATCTCTAGTTCCATTCATTTTCACATAGTGGTTATAGCGTCCTATAAAAAGCGAAATTCAGTTGTAAATATATAATTAATATAATAGAAAAAATATAAATGTATTAATCAAATAGATTGACAGTATTTATTTAAGACTCATAATATAAATACATCGAGCTGATACTGTTCATGTTTATCATGAAAGCCTACAAAACAGAGGATTTTCTTTCTGCTCCAAAGAGCAAAAGTAGTTCTGTACTTATTGCCAGAAAACTTTGATAAACATCATATCTGTTCATGAATGACATCACTTGATGAAACTAACTTTAAAAAATCTGTAACAGTACTCTAATTTGAAAGATTTGAATATGGTTCGATCATAATTTTTCCGTCCTGCTGGATGCTATCAATCATCAATAAATTTTAGTTTAAACAGAGCTTCAGAAATAGCTTATTATATTTTCACTGAACATATTTCATACTTAGTCATATATGAGAACATTTATTTCATGTTGACCATCCATACTACATTTAGGTTAACATAAAGTAATCCTTCGAAGCAGGCAAAAATTTCTATCAATATCTGAGTGATGACTGATTCTAAAAAAATTAAAGTCTGCTTATATCTGCTTATAAAAAAATAAAATTATTAGGAATATCAAGTCATTACTATGAATAGTTGTTGTTATTGCAAATCCCCAGAACAAGTGGATCTAATTCAAGTCCATAAAACTGTGCACTTTGAAGAAGTACAAAACTTTAAGTTGAATGCCAAAAAGGTCCTGCATGGAGAGGCCCAAGCAAGCAAGAATGTGTTCAGAAGAAGCCTTCTCTATAAAACACTTGGTGCAGTCTTCAAATTGCTTAGATCCCCCAAAGTGATTCATAGTTTTAAAATGTTCACTAAAAAAAGCAAGTAAATGCGGTTTGATCCTTTCTACTGCATACAATAATTAAAGAACCCCATGGGTGACTGCTCCTATAGCAGTGATGAACTGGTAGGTCGATTCATACGGTTTTAAATTAGTTCTTAGCTCTCGAAGAAATTTCTAAGTAGGTAAAGGTGTAGCAGGGGTGAATGGCATCACTAAGGTTTCAACTATCTTATTACCCTCTACTCATGAGAGGGAATCCACTAAGGATGAATCTGATAGGACAGCGAAAAGTATTTTAAGTTTTTTGAGAAAATTAACTCTCACACTATCTCTCGCTCTATGTCAGTTACCCAAGTTTTGAATTGAGCTTTGACTATCTGTCAAGATCCAGGCTTGAGCATTTCTATCATTGATGACGATGCTCTAGCTACGAAAAACAGAACTGAAATTGGGATTCAACCTCAGGATTTTTTATTATGTGGTCTTGAGATTTGATATAGATACCATTGACTGCACAGTGCTTATCATTTTTGCTGCCATCTGTATACATCTGAATAGCATCCTCAGATATACCATTAATTCTCTCAAGTGCCGATTGTTTAAGATAAACAGGAATACAATTCGGTTTGTTTACTGGAATAGGAAGATTAGTATGGAAAATAACTCCATCAAGATCCTCAGAAAGATCAAAACACTGTATAAAATATTGCTGTTCCACAGCATCAGAGACAAAATTATAAGCATGTATATGGCCAAATGGACTATGCCTTTTGATTATTACGTCAAACCTCGAGGAAAGCATATGTTCGATTTTTAAACCAATGTTACATAGTTTATTGTAATATTTAATAAGACGTGCGTTTTTTTTTCGTCTGAGTCCCAACTGCTATAGATCTGCCTCATAAAGCACAATGTCATTGGGACAAGAATTCCAAAGGACAGTGATGATTCTAATCCACAGTATTGAAATTTGAAAGGCATTAGTTTTAAAAAATATTATTGCTCTAACAAACAATTGTCAATAATTATTATTAAATGGGTAATAATGCACAATTTTTTTAAATTTCTATGTAATCAGTGTAAAATTAGTGACATACAAATATCATTTATTTCATTTGTGCAATATGTATATTTATATATGTAAATGCAAACACTGGTGTGAAAATGTTAAACAAAATGTATTTTTTGTCATCATCCCATAAGAAACCAACTGAAACATGAAATTCAGAAATGAGAGGCAACATTTTGTACTTAAACCATGATAAAAGCATCGTGATAAAAATGAGTACAATGCATATGGAATTAAACATAAAAAGCTTTATTTAACTCATAATAGAGAAAATTACAAATTATTGCCTGTGAAAAAGGATAAAGACAACATATGCTAAATATGATCTTTAGTATGCAGTATGTTTTCTCCTTATTGCTGGGTCTCCATAAGAATCATCAGATTGTTGGAGCAACCTGAAAGCAAGGGCGTCCATTCTTTAAGCAGAAACTTTTCAATTTTTTTGGTACTCCACGGAAAAAATTGATGTACCAAAAAATTCGTGCCGCCAGGTATCCCCCACAGTATCTCACACATATCCAATGGAATTTAAATCTGATGATTATGCTGACGAATCAATTTGAGTGATATCTTTGCCTTTTACTGAACTGTAGGAGTCGGATGATGTCATGGATTGTTATTGACAAAATTGAAATCTGCTCCAATGGCACACTGGAACAAATGCAAATGGCAAAGAATTGCCTCTAAAAATTGTGACCTGGGGTTACAGAATCTTTGTCGTAAACATAGAGCTCTGTCCATCCATTTAGAAAATGCATACCCAAATGTCAATTACAGGACTACCTCAAATTTATCTATTGTAATATTAATGTAATTAAAGCCTGTTCCAATCTCTCTTCAAATCATCTGGAGTTGAGAATTCCTTGTTGCACTGAAATGGTTCTCATCCGTAATGAGGACAAGACTCCATTAATGAAACGTCCTGTTTTAATGCTTCCTGCATCACACAAAACGGTGAAGCTGGTGGCCAACTTTTAAATGGATCCAGCGTTTTTAGCGATTAGCAAGCAGACGTGCTTTAAGAAGGCTGAACCCAGTAAACAGCGACACCTGTCATCACGTTGCTGTAAACTGTTGATAAGTAATGGTGCTTGCTGCTTCGTTTCAAGGTGTTATCTCTGGATGGTATACTTGGATGATATACTCTACTTGGTCGTTTTCTTAGAGAAACAACTACCAACTTTTCTAACGACTGCACCTATGGTTTGGAAGTCTCTTCACGTCTTATTAAACTGCATTTTGTTGATTCAGATCTCTTCGGCTACACTTGTCAAACTACACACCTACGTTAGCTTTGAGATAGTTCTTAAATATTTAAAGTCATCAAGGTGAATTTTTAGTTATAATGTATGAAGAGTCCATTTGTACTTTTAGCGAATACGTTTAATTCAATTTTTTTATCCTTAAATTGTTAAATATGTCCTTCCTTTTATTGTAGTTTTGAATGCCATGCGTCAAACACATGAATTATGAGTACGCTTATGTCACTTATTCAATTTTATTCCAAACTCTTATGAACTCTTTACTGATATGCGTGTTCGTTGTACTGTTCGCAAGAACATGGGTATCTACTTAAAATGTATCTTGATGCTAAGTTATGTACACAATTGTATGTAAATATTATGCGTAATATTGATATTAAATGTTCATCACATTATTTACTCAATTTGAGATGTGGATTAAAAAAATTAACAATATATTTTATTAATTTATTCACAATAAATTTAATACAATTTTATTTTTAAATTTCTTATATATTTAAAATATTATTTTTACTTCTTTATGTGATATTTAAATTGCTTTTTGTATAAATGAAAGCAATTTACTTTACCAGTTTGTTTTTCTTCTTTATTTCATAAAAAGATTCAAAAGCTAAGAAAATAAATTAAAACACTTTCTTGTAAAATTATTACACATGTACAATAATAAAATTTATACAATACACATAAAAAATACAATAATCCAAAAATGAAATAATATTGTTCTTGATTAATAAAAGTGACATATGATATGCAGAAATAGTTTTTAAACAACTAGTTACCAATCGCTAAATTTCATTTAAATTTATATGAAACTACAACATTTTATGTGTTTTAATTCAAATTGCATAAAAACTTAATTAGTATGCTCAATAGAAAATTTTCTTATATACCAGAATCTATAATTTTTCAAGTCTCTCAATATAATGTCAGATTATTTAGGGCAAATGTAATAGTTAAATGATTATATTCTTATAAGGAGTTATTGAAACTATAGACAGTTATTATAATTAAGAAATCAATATTCCAATTTTAATTATATAGTTTGAATACATTTATACTATCATAATATTACAATTGGGATTAATATTCTTGCAGCTTGTTAAATTTATGAGATTATTTGAAGAGACAAGGTAACTAATCTGAGAAAACTATTTTATTACTCTTTTATTTCCGATACTTTTACGGATGAAGAATTGATTAACTAAATATTTTATTTTTTCAGAGGAATGGAATGTATCGTATATTTGAGTTATTTCATGAAATTGGCAAATTTTGATGTTTTTGTTCTACTTGCTGCAGACAGAAAGTTTAAATTATTTTTGTGTATATTGTTTTTGTATAAAATTTTTGCCGTAAAATTATTGGTATTTATTTGATGGTTATAAACATAAATTAGAAAAGGGATAAGTAAGTTTGAAAAAGTATTAATATTCTCTATGCATTTCAATTGAATGAATTTGTTTAAACTTTAACTACGAAAAACATTATATTTTTATAAATCAAAGAACTTAGACACTTTTTTATTAAGTAAGTTATATCAATATTGATGTTTAGTTACACTGCTTTAATATATTCATTAAATAAAATAAAAATGTTTTCCCTTTGTAAAAACTAGATAATTTACTCATTTTTTGAAAATGCACTTAATATATATAATAAAATACTTCTAAATGAATTCACATTCCCTTTATAATACACATGATTAAAATAAAATAAAACGATGGGGAAAATTGAGATAGAAATCGTGGAGATACGCCGAAAACGATATTTCATGTTATTACATTTTTCAACCTTCTCGGTAATTTCTCAGTGATTTAGCAGCACATTTTTTCTTAAATGACAGATTAGACTAATTTAATGTCTTACTTGAAAATATTTATTATGCAAACTCATTTTTCCTCATTTCCTCATTGTCACTAGCAATCAGTTTTGATGACAATATTTCATAAGCAACGCTTCTAGAAAAGTGAATTCATAATAGAATTCCCTACACGCCACGTGTTAAGTTTTGCGGTGGGACATTTCCCTTTATCTTCCTCAAACAAGTAAAGGATAATGCATTGTGACAAAATGTGATGAAAACACTACTTTTATGCCATGGTTAAATTTTTATGTGGGTTGATGCAAGGATGACAACTTTTCTTGGAGCCCATCTATCAGGGATATTGATCACCTCGGCTTCCTGAATCTTTAGGGATGGATTTAGGTTTTTCCAGAAAGACGTCTCTTTCTCAGATATTTATCACCTTTAAACGCTGATAGTTCGATTATTACGAAACTTTCTTCCTCTTTAATTTTTAAAAGTTCAGGTTCTTCGTATTATAAATACTAAAATACATACTTGTTAAAACAGAATTCTTATCATGACAGTTAATATTGTTTCTTTGTAATGTTTTTAGTAAACTGAATTAAAAAAAATTGCTTTTGTTAAAGTATGAACCTTATAAAATCATTGTTCATTATAACAAAATTTTATAATGATGAATAGAAATTATTGATTCTGGCATCATTTCATACAAAAACTTTTTTTTTTTTTCCAAAATGTAAAAAAAAAATTGAAAGAGGCCATTTGTTTTATTCAAAGTGTTTGGATATAATATAACTTATGAAAACATACACATTATAACTAAAACATATTTAAAAAATAGAAAGTATTCAAAACATATATAAAAATTTGAGCACAAAGTTTTGATTTTTTTAATGAAAATAATACATTTGCAAATCTAGTGAAGATAATGAATATGTATATGCTGCAGGCTCTTGTTTATAGTTAGTAATATATTGTGAGAAAACAATTAACATTCTTTTGTACTAAAAATGTTACTTAATAACTTCCAAGTAAATCATCAAAGATGATTTTATTATACATTCTCCTTTGAATCAAAGAAAGAAAACTATCTTAACTATAAATACCATTTCATACAAGACTATCTATTTGAATAGTCAAATTCATATAAATATCCGTCAGATGATATATTACGGATGTTGGATGTATTAGACCTATATTGTACTCAGTTGCTCCATAAGCCTCTGTCTAGACATCATTTATATTTCGGTATAAAATAAAAAACTGAAACATAAATTTTTATTTAGATCATGGTTATCAAAACTGATTTAATATTCTAGATTTTAAAATGCTTGTTTTTCATTATATATGCTGCATTTAAAAAACACTCTGTAAAATGTTTACCATTATATTTTATCCCATTGATAAGGAAAGTTTGTGTACAAAAAGTTTTTTCATCATATTTAACTCACGATTCTGCGGAAACGTGAAAATCAAAATATTTTAAATAGTCAGAAACTTTAAGAATATATAAATACAGGTGAATTTTAAGAAAGATTATGAAAATAAATTAATGAATTTCAGTTCCACAATATATATTTGTCAGAAATATGAATATAAATGAAACTAATTTCAAAAGGTATCTGTGAAAATGTAAAATTAGTGAAATGAAATATGTTTAACTTCTGTAATTAAATCTAACTGAACTTTTTTATAAATTCATTTATGTTTTATTTTAAATATCCCTATATTAATATTTTTAGATACAATATTTTCATTTTAATGTTCACCCAAAATGAATTCCGATGTTCGAAACTTTTTGCAAATGCTCTTTCAAATTTACTTAATTCTTTCACTGTTTCAAATATTGCCGTTCAATAAAGTTACATCAAATGAAATGTGTATTCTAGTTTAATATAAATTATATTTTATGCAAAAAGTATACATCAGTTAATATTACATCATACTAACATACTTATGGTTTTGAGTAAATAGTTAATTAGTATGAAGAAATTAATTTCAATATTGAATTTTAAACATCAAAAGTTGATTTTAATACAATTTTTCTTTCATATGTACACTACTGGCCATTAAAATTGCTACACTAATAAGGCGACATGCTACAGACGTGAAATTTATACTAAAGGAAGAAGGTGCTGTCATATGCAAATGATTAGCTTTTCAGCGCATTCAGACAAAGTAGGCGCCAGTAGAGAAACCTACATTGTGTTTAAATGAGGAAATTGTTCAGCCGGTTCCTCATACATAAATTGCATTTGAACGTTGTTGCCTGGTGAAAAGTTGTTCTGATGATCGTGTAAGAAGGAGAAATGCGTAACAGCACGTTTCTAACTTTGATAAAGGTCGAATAGTAGCTTACCAGGATTGCGGTTTATCTTATCGCAGTATTGCTATTCACGTCGGTCGAGATCAAATAACTGTTAGCAGAATATGGAATCGATGGGTTCAGGACGGTAATACGGAAAGTAATGCGTGATCTCAACGGGCACTTATCACTAGCAGCCGAGAAGACAGGCATATTATCCGCATGGCCGTAATGGATCGTACAACCACGTCACGAGCCATGAGTCAAGAAACGGGGTCGTTTGGAAGACAACAAGTGTCTGCAAGAACAGTTCGACGACGTTTGCAGCAGCATGGATTCTCAGCTCGTAACTATGGCTGCGGATTCCCCTGACGCTGCGTTATAGACAAGAGCGCCTTCAATGGTGTGATCAACGACGAACCTGGGCGCTAGAATGGCGAGACGTCATCTTTTCAGATGAATCCAGGTTCTGTGTACAGAATCATAATTGTCGCATCCGTGTTTGGCGGCATTGTGGTAAACGCACACTGACAGCGTGCATTCGTCATCGTCATACTGGCCCATCACCTGGCGTGATGGTACTGGGTGCCATGGGATACGCGTCTCGGTCACCTCTTGTTCGCATTGACAGTGCTTTGAATAGTGCACGTTACATTTCTGGTGTGTTACGACCCGTGGCTCTACCCTTTATTCGAACCCAGTGAAACCCTACGTTTCAGCAGGATAATGCCCAACCGCATGCTGCCGATATTGTACGGACCTTCCCTGATACGGAACATGTTCGGCTGTTGCCCTGGCCAGCACGTTCTCCCCATCTTTCACCAATAGAAAACGTCTGGTCAATGGTTGCCGAGCGACTGGCTCCTCACCAAACTCCAGTCACTACCGTTGATGAACTGTGGCATCGTGTTGAAGCTGCATGGGCATCTGTACCTGTATATGCAAGACAATCTTTGTTTGACTCAATGCCCAGGCGTATAACTGCTGTTATTACTGCCAGAGGTGGTTGTTCTGGGTACTGATTTTTCAGGATCTATCCAGCCAAAAACATTTGAAATTTTAATCACTTGTTATTTCTGGTATAGTATATTTGTCCAATAAATATCATTTTGTTATCTGCATTTGTTACTGGTGTAGCAATTTTAATGGCCAGTAGTGTACATTGAAATATCCCTTGATATTTAAAATACAGTTTATGTTTGGAGTACATAAAAATGTCTTACAGGAAAAATAGACAACTGGCCATCCAAAATCAACAACATCATTGAAATCAAGTAAAGTTTACGCCATGTATTTGCAGAGACAAGATGTGCACATCATTTGCATTGCAGTGCATTCATATATGTAAGATAATAGATGCAGGAAGAAACCCTGGATTGACGGACCGATCACATGCATCTCTTGGCACCATTGAACTTGATGACAGATACAATGAGCGCATATTATTAGTGGATCACTTTGCCACATCATTAGCAATTGCATAAAGGACACATTCTGCTACGCAAAATTCTGTATCCAGTCACCCCATTTGATATCGTTTGCAGCTGAGTAGAATTTCCAAAATGTGTCCATAGCTTTGCTCACCATTGACGCAAAATAGCATACTTCGGTCTAATAAATGATTAAAGATGGATATGGAAAATAAAGAAAAGACATTTTATTTACTGATTAATCCCCTTAGTTCTTGCAAATTTGGAATGGTTTTATTCGAATCTAGAGATACTATAGTAAAAACTGCTGAAATGTTGCATTATTCATCCTCACACTGGTCCATCACTCGGTAACATATTTCCAGGTGATATTGAAATTCCATTCTGCTCCGCTTTTGCACTAATTACTTGTACGCAAAACAGATATTGCTTCATATTAATAACGTTTGTTTATGATCTATTTTTACTATCAACTCTTTCCAATAGCTATATTTCAGCAGGATACTAAGCAACCATTCTTATCACATGGTGCTCAGAAGTTTTTCTTCTTTGAGATCAGACTACATTCTTTCTTTGATTTCCATTTATCGTCAATTAACAACGTTTAGTGTATATTTTAACAACTCACCCAAACCATTATCACTGCCGCGGAAATATCATTTCTTTAATATAAATTTAATTGATTTAAGTAAATAGTATAATTGATTAGCATGACATCGATAATTATTCTTTTTAAATTTCTTTTTCATATATTTTTATTAATTATTGAAACTAAAATATAAAACAAATAAATAGACATTATTTAAATTTTAAAATGTGAATAATTATTAAACTTACTAATGAAAAATAATTTATTCTAACTATATATGTAATAATATAATTACTTTATTTCATATGACACAAGTTAAATATTTCCATATATTTGAAATTATTTGTTCTTGCATAAATTAAATCTCAAAAGTATGGATTCTTACAATGATGCATGAATTCTATTGTATTTTTTATACGAAATATGATTTGAGAGAAACATAATTGAAAATATCTGAATTCTTGACAGGTCTTTTTAAATGAAATATTTTTAAGTATAGCAAATGCATAATTTATATTTAAATTTGAAAAATAATTAACAAATTTTACCAAATATTTGATACAAGTTTTGTAAGTAATTGAAGAAATTGTGAAGTTTGTTTTCCCAATGTATAAATTACTTTCTTTATTTTGTAAATAGTAAAATGATATAAGATTGATAGATTTTACGTATCATTTATAACAATGGAATTATTAACTTTCATCAATGTATAATTTTAATAATCTTGTAAATAATATTTTATTATTTTTCTGTAATCATACTTTTATCGTACTGTATAGAGCTATTTTTAGCTTCAATTCTAAAACAAATAGTTTGTATAAAAAGAGAAAAGTCATGGGACATATTTTATATTTTGTACTGTGAAAATGCAATAAACGTAAAGTTATGTTATGGGGACAAATATCCATTTCAAAAACTAATTTCAACTAGAAACGACAATATATTTTTAAGCAAATTCACCTTTCTTGTAGGAAAAGGAAAAAAAATAATGGAAAGTAAACTTAAATCTAGGCTACAGGTTTGCAATCATGGAAATTGCTACTACTTCTTTACAATTGCTGAAGATACGACGTATTACTCTTTTATCGGGGTCTTAAAAAATAAAGAAATAGAAAAATAATAAAGAACAGTACCTCCTGCAGCGCCGAGAAAGACATTTATTCCGCGAAGGAGAATCTTCAAACAAAAGAGATAAAATGAATGGAAACAGAAACACAGAAACATTGATCGGTCTCAGAAACATTAACGTAGAAACACACTAATCTAGATTGTGCGAGACCTCTCACTGCCATCATAAAGATGATGACTCGTAATAACAGAATGGATCTTTTTCCCTATTATCCCTAGCAACTATCACAGAAACAACAGATGCTTTAAGAGAGCCTCGGCCTATTAAGTACAAACATACACAAACAAAAATGATAAGGAGGAGAAAAATCGATTTTAGATTAGTATGAACTTCACTTTTTTATTTTAGTCGACTCAACAGTAATTTTTTTCGCGACTCTCCGTAAATGTTATGATCTCAATCACTCTAACCTCCATCCGTATCTATCCCTTCAAACAAGATAACTAATTATTATTTCGAAGCACCAACAGTGAATACCAATTTCGAAGTATCTTAAAATTAATTATATTTATAATTCAAATTCAAGCTGTCTTCATTTTTAATGTACCTTGAAATGTATTTAAACAAAAGCAAACAAACATTTCTGTAATAAAAATCAGAAAGTTCTTAAATTAAGCATGTTATTGATGTCTGAATTAACTCTGATCATCCTTTTTTTTTAAATACCGTTTTGCAGTATTATTTTATATTTTTGCCTTGCAATTATTCCCAGATCATATTATATTTTTGAGTTAAATAATTATTTTTTAAGAAAATTTGCGAGAATTTTTGTGAAAAATTTAAAAAAAATTAACTAAAAAATAAAATTAAGAAAATGTTTTTCTAATTGAATTCTTGAACGTTTCATTTTATATCTAATCATTCTGAAAATTCTGCTTCATTTCTGAAAATTGTTTTTGTGCGACATAAGAATTTAGATGCAAATTTAAAATATCATAAATATAAATTTAAATAAAATATATTATATTCAAATAACTATAAGTAGTAAATTAAATCAAACCATATTTTTGCAGAATTCAAATGGAAAAACTTGCACTGCAAATAAGGGATACATCTTTATTAGACACATGTTAAATATGCGGATAACAAGTTATTAAAATTTCTTAAAACATAAGTGGTAACATTTTGGGAAAATATTAGAAAAATGAATCAGCTTTGTAGAAATATAACTACTTATCCAGTTCGGAATGCTGTCTGATAGTTAAGAAAAGGAATATCAATTTACCACAGAATATAGCAGCTCTGAATATGATGATACATTTTATCGGATAATGAAGTCACCTCAGAAATTATTAACTATTTTAAATGTAGCAAGACAAATGGTCAAATTAAAATAGAGAAATGTTACTAATATCTAATTCGTACGACTCAGTGGCAATTAATTAATAATCAATTACCTGAAACTATCAAGTTTCAACTTAAATCTTTATTAAATGGATGATAAACCAAGATAATAAAAAAAGCATATGACAAAACTTATTTTCACCCGTTATCTGTTTTTATGAGTAAAAACTCTTTTTTATTATTTGGTATTATTTCTATAGTTATTTAAATCTAAACTTCATCTTCAAAATTTTAATGTGTTTTAAATATTTGGCCAAAGTGTAATAAAATGAAGTTGGAAGAATTATATTAATATAAAATGAAATAAAAAAAAATGAAAGAAATTTTTACTTAAAATAAGGCCGTCTTGTTTTTAGCCTACTTTAAGGAAACTTTAGGCTTAATAAATGGAATATATGTACATCACCTTCTTAGAGATATGTTTATTTATGAAAAGATATTTATTCTTGCCAAATAAATTTATTTTATGTAATCAAGTTTTGTGTTAATAGGTATTATAGTCAATTTGATTTTTTTCCAATTTAATGTTTTTACAAGCCTTTAAAAATAAAGTAAAATTATATACCATAAAATTATTGGTATTAATTTTTTCTAACAAGGTAAAAAGACTACAAATATACTTTAAATAATTCTGTCAGTACTTTAAAACAAATATTTTGAGGGTAAATAGGTTAATTCGTTTTAAATTGATATGTCATGAGGGAAATATTTAGTGAAGTATAATTGTTTACATTAAAAATACTTTTATATTTAATAATTTTTTATGTCTGCTCATTTTTCTATTAAAAAAAAAAAAATAAAAATAAAAAAAAAAAAAAAAAAAACACGCTTTTTTTAATTTCTCTGAGAAAATTGTACATATTTTATTCTCATTCATAAATCACCTAAAATCAAATCCAATATGAAGTCGAAATGCTTACAAATTTTTAAAAATTGAAATTGATAATCCTTTCAATCACTTCCAAATGAAGTTTTAATCTGCAGCAAATTGACAAAATTGCAAATAGGTTTGCGCAATGGGTGAATGATATTTAAATAATTAGAAAAAATAATTACAATAAAAATATAATTTTTCTTATAAATTATTTAACCGAATGCTGAAAAGACGGATCTATTACTGCGTATAACTTTTGTCCACACTCAATGATTGCCTACAGATGACATTCAAAAGAGGTGGAAAAGAACTGCAACTTCTCAAATAAGCCAGATTTGCTGAACAGTGTGCCTTGCAATTCTTAACTCAATTTAAATTAGTCCTAAGGATTTAAAGTAATAAAAACCTTCTAATCAAATTTTTGAAGTGAAACATAACCTATTATTTAAGTTAGCTAAATACCAGTTTCATTCCTTTTCGAACAAAAAATTGTTAATTCAAATATGAACAAAATGTTTTCAGAAGTACATACAAAGGATTTAATTTATATAGTATGCTACATAGATAAATATTTACAATCCTTATATTAGAACAAACTTAAAGTAAGGTGATCATTTTGAAATACCTAAAAACTCTAGTTTGAAAACTGCTTGCTGACGTGAAGTAATACTGAAAAGTAGCTAGTATCGGAGTGATATGAAGTTTCCAAAATTCATTGCCACGTGCATAAAATTGATTACGTTATGTGTGAAAAAATACAAAGTGCCATGCTGTGAAGAAGGAAGATCCTTGTCTTATTCTAGCGCAGCTAATATGAGCACCTATTTTAGATTATTTGTACTTCATCTTTCTTTGTTTTCATGCATATATACATAGCGGTGCAGGTGAGTCTTGGAGTATTCCCTAAAATTGCTAGATTTGAATTACTTATCCAACACCAAAAACGGTTAGAAATTTTAAATACCAGTCAAGTGACGAAGTTACACTACAGTTGGTAACTTCTACTACTTATCCACGAAGGACTTGGGGCTTGGGACTTCAGATTAACGTGGACACGTCACTGACCCGTGGAACTCTTGCAACTCAAAGAAGGAGAACGTTGCTGATCTTAACGACAAGGAATTTGAAGCTACTGAGCCACTGGAATTCTTTTTTATGTTAAAGAACAATAAATGATAAACGCATGTCTTGTTCCCTTTCTTACATTTTCTTTCTTTGTGTTTTATATCTTCATTATCAAGCCAAACTTTCAATATTTTATTTTTTTTTTGACATTTTAAACCAGATATTTTCGTTTATGAAGTGGAACACCAGAAATATTTTCAACACTCTAATGTATTTGTAAAACATTTCCAATTCGGTATTTCTATGTGATTATAAGTTTTATAAGTGACCCTAGAATATTAATGTTCTGCAAATTATATTAAAAGAATAAATTTAATCTAAGCATAATAGTTGAATATAGAAGAGGAGATACATAAACTTACATTTGTGGTTGTTCATACTTTCATCAAAATCTGTATCTTATTGTGTTTTTTTTTTTTTCAAAATTTAAGAAAATAATTCATCAATTTTAAATCTAAAGATTCTTTTATGAATATTATACCTCTGTTTCACAATATTAAGCTTTCATTAATATACTTTACACAAAAAATAAATAAATAAATAATTTTAAAGGTAGGAAAGAAATTATAACCTAAAGTAAATGACTCACCATATAATAATTGTAAATATTTAAAGATATTTTTTTAAATAAAATTATTTGACACATTTAATAAATATCAGTTTTATTAAATTATGTTTAAAATCATCTGTGCAGTTAGCGATTTTAATTTCTAACTTTTTGGAAAATTCAATTCAGACACATAGTTCTTTACGTGCTTTCAGTGGACACTTGCATATTGTATCAAATATTGTATTTTACTACTTGCCTCTAGAAGTGTATATAATGTTTCGCAATATATTTTGTTTAAAAAAATACAAGAAAAATTATGTTGAATAAAAATTTGTGTATGATGAATATGCATGGAATATTATAAATATGAATAGTATTAGAATAAAATAATCTATTAAAATAAGAAATAAGTGCTATTTCTTTTTAATTTTACATATGTTGTTATAAAGATTCTAATTACAGTATGAATATTACCTCTTAAATAATATTGTTATGAACTGTTATACAATGTTGTATGTCATTTATAATATTCTAAGCATTTATGAATCATTTTAAAATGTTACTATTTGTTAAGTATTTTCCAATTTTTTTCTTTACGGAAAACTTAATAAATACTGTATAAATTGTGTGCGCATAATTTCTAATGCAATTAGTAAGTTTTACTACAGTTTCACAATTAGGCTGAAATTACTATTATTCATCATATTTAATTTCTTTGTGCTTACTTTTTCCCTTTCATCATATTATCCGTTGAAATTATGTTATGAGCATAACAATTCATGTGAATTATGAGTCTCATTATTTTTCTTTATATGAATTATTTCCAGTTAAAATAGATGCATTAAAGTGCTGAAATATTTTGAGCTGTAATCTGCTGTTAACATTATTTTTTGTTTAAGGGTTATTAAAATTTTAAGGTATTATAATTTGAATCTCGACAAAGCTCTAAGTAAAGTGAAAAAAATGTAACTTTTTAAAAAATAATCTATTATAAAAATATTTAAGCATTTCTTTTAAAATCTTTAAACGAAGCTTTCTAAATGAAGTGTTATTAAAGAATAAATGGTAATAAAAAACAGATCATTAGAAAAAGTCTATATTTTTAGTAACATTAATTGGTTCATTAAAAAAGAAATAATTTCTAAAAGCACTTTAAATCAGCGGTAACTTATTCTTTTTTGTTGAGAGCCTAATTTGGCTTTGAAAAAAATAAATCAAGAACATATTAATGAGAAGTAAGGAAAAACTTTTGAGCACTGCTTTCGTTTCTTGCTCTTTGGTTACGAGATGTGTTATGATTTTTTTTATTCTTGTTTTGAAAAATTGGCAGAAAAATTCAAATAGCGTGCTAGTTAATCCTATTAACTTATAAAAGAAGATTCTTTTGCCATCGGCATAAAAAGATGATTGCTACAAAAAAAAGGAGTAAACAATGTAAAAATGTCATTATCCTAGTTTTTTTGCAGCCTATAAAGTACGTCATCGAAGTGCAATAATTATTTTCTTTTGTAATGAATTTTATTTTTGATACAGCTTAGAATATTTTAAATTATCATTTTCAAAGTGCACAATTGAAAGTTTCATCACACGTATAACTCAAAATTAAACATCTGAATTATTTTGAAAGAATTTTCTTTTGAAGAATTCTTTTTAAAATTATTATTTATTTCCTTAACATTCGGCTGTATACTGTATATGAATTTCTCTCAACAATCTGAAAAATGTGTCATGATTTTTAGAATTTTCTGTTTTAAAGTTTTTGTAGAATTGTTGGACTTTCTTTTTTAACCAGTGTTACTTTTCATTACCTTGAAGAGTATTGAGCAGAGTATTTTTATATTTTACTTGATATACTGAAGAAATAATTTTCAACTGATGCTGCATTAATCAAAGCATTTATTTACTTTCAGTTGCATTATAATATATGCTTTAACAAGAAACCTTTATCTAATGTATTTTAAATAAATTAATTTTTATAATATTTTTATTAAATCATTTTGTATTACAAACAGGAATATTAGAATAATGGAAGTATGAAAAACTGTTGAAAACTGATATTTACTTTGATTCTTCTTTGATATTCTTGAATATTCAAAACAAAAACTGTTTTTCTTTCCAACAAGATGAATCAAATATAAAATAAATTGTCTAAACAAAGCAGATAGTCACCAAAGCATCTATGAAATTTAAACAAACTATACAAATATTATAAACAGCAATTGACTGACCATGTTTTTATATTTACTTTGATAGGAAAACGAACATCACATAAGCTATTTGAAATTGAACATTTTTTTCATCTAAAAATTGTTTAAATTGTTTTAGATAATCTAAAAATATCTTACTTTTAAGGGAAAATGGAGAAAATAAGAGAAAAGAGAGTGAAAGAGAGGGTAATTAATCAAAAGGCCTAGAAATATTCAATGAAAGTAAACATGGAATACGTTAACATCATGATGAAAGACAAATTGACTCTGAAACATACAATAATGATGAAACAATTCTATTTTCGTCTTCAGTCTTCACATTAATTTGCGAAGACAATGACCAAGTTTATTATGCGCTAAAGTATATGACAGATAAAAACAAAGTATCTGAATATTAAGTAGAGCGATTGAAACAGTTTATTTATGATATAAAAAGTTTATAATTGTGAATTATAATTAAAAAAAACGTATTATATAAAAGCTCTACAAACATGTAGAGTGTTAATCAAGAGTTCTTAACAGGGAATTAAAATACATTTATCCTATTAAGAACAATTACTTAAATACTCTTTTTTACACTACTGGCCATTAAAATTGCTACACCAGGAAGAAATGCAGATAACAAAATGATATTTATTGGACAAATATATTATACTAGAAATAACAAGTGATTAAATTTTCAAAAAATTTGGCTGGAAAGATCCTGAGAAATCAGTACCCAAAACAACCACATATGGCAGTAATAACAGGAGTTATACGCCTGGGCATTGAGTCAAACAGAGATTGGATTGCATGTACAGGTACAGATGCCCATGCAGCTTCAACAGGATGCCACAGTTCATCAACAGTAGTGACTGGCGTTTGGTGATGAGCCAGTCGTTCGGCAACCATTGACCAGACGTTTTCTATTGGTGAAAGATATGGAGAACGTGGTGACCAGGGCAACAGCCGAACATGTTCCGTATCAGGGAAGTTCCGTACAATATCGGCAACATGCGGTTGGACATTATCCTGCTGAAACGTAGGGTTTCGCTGGGTTCAAATAAAGGGTAGAGCCACAGGTCGTAACACACCAGAAATGTAACGTGCACTATTCAAAGCACTGTCAATGCGAACAAGAGGTGACCGAGACGCGTATCCCATGGCACCCAGTACCATCACGCCAGGTGATGGGCCAGTATGACGATGACGAATGCACGCTGTCAGTGTGCGTTCACTACGATGCCGCCAAACACGGATGCGACCATCATGATGCTGTACACAGAACCTGGATTCATCTGAAAAGATGACGTCTCACCATTCGTGCGCCCAGATTCGTCGTTGATCACACCATTGAAGGTGCTCTTGTCTGTGACGCAGCGTCAAGGGAAGCCGCAGCCATGGTCTCCGAGCTGAGAGTCCATGTTGCTGCAAACGTCGTCGAACTGTTCGTGCAGACACTTGTTGTCTTCCAAACGACCCAATTGCTTGACTCACGGCTCGTGACGTGGTTGCACAATCCATTACGGCCATGCGGATAATATGCCTGTCTTCTCGGCTGCTAGTGATAGGTGGCCGTTGAGATCCCGCATGGAATTCCGTATTACTGCCGCAACCCATCGATTCCATATTCTGCTAACAGACATTGGATCTCGACCGACTCGAGAGCAATACTGCGATAAGATAAACCGCAATCCTGGTACGCTGCAATTCAACCTTTATCAAAGTCAGAAACGTGCTGGTACGCATGTCTCCTTCTTACACGAGGCATCACAACAACTTTTCACCAGGCAACAACGTTCAAATGCAATTTGTGTATGAGGAACCGGCTAAACAATTTCCTCATTTAAGCATAATATAGATGTCGCTACTGGCGCCTACTTTGTCTGAATGCGCTGAAAAGCTAATCATTTGCATATCACAGCACCTTCTTCCGTTCGTATAAATTTCACGTCTGTAGCATGTCACCTTCGTGGTGTAGCAATTTTAATGGCCAGTAGTGTATATTAGTTATATAGAAGATAAATTTAATGATATCGCCTTTCTAATTAATCTACACCAGTTATACATTACTAATTAATCTACATCATTTTATATTTTTGTCACTCTTACAATACTTACAAATAAAATTTTTAATACACTCCCTTTCTTTACAAAGTTTCTTCGCTTGCTCAATCTCTTTCCCTTTTTAAAATTTATTGAAAACAAAAGTAGGTTTATTTAATAATTATTTTGAACATAAATTTATTCTTTAGCAAATTCTGATAGAAAGGAATATTTTATAATGAAAAATTTCTTCCGGACAAAATTGTCTATCATATACGAAAGTAAGGGAGAATCATAAATTTGATTAAACAGCTTTAGAGATGGAATTTATTGATGTAAAATCGTATGGATTTATTCAATATACATAAAAACAGTTCAAAATTTCTCTAGATTTAATAGTGATTTTGTGTACTTAATCAAAATCAGCGGTGTCAATGGTTCTTTTTTTCAAATCAAATGATTTTGTTGAAGATATTTAATTATTCTTTGCTGACGACATATTTGAACTTAGTGAAAACAAACTGCCTAGCTACAGGATAAATAAATGCTCAAGGAATAATGAATATATTTATTCAAGAAAATAAACTTTCCTTTGTTATACGAATTCATAGCTTTGATAGCATAATTGTGAGTTGCTTTTAAGTAATATAAATCGGCCTTGTTTGTAACGTTCCTTCAATTATAATCTTATAAAGGCAATAATGATTTCATAATGGCCAAAATCGATTGTACTCTGGTATACGTACACTAGTCAAATTTTTAAAATCAGTTAATAAACATGTTTTGTAACGAATATTCAACAGATTAAGCTCTTCAAAAGAAATATTATCCAGCCTCTTAGTCTAACAAAATTATCTCACAAATTTATTTGATAGATTTATCGTAATTTGATATTTTTAAAATACTTGTATCACTAAAAATACTTTGTTAAATATAATAACTTATTAATAAAGTGATATTTCAATAAAAACAAAATCCTTATCTTTGTTTAATTTCTTTTAAAGCTTAAAATGCGTATTGAAAATAGCTGTATTGTAAAAGCTAGTATGCATTATTTATTAGATATGTTTTGTATAAAATATGATATTTACTTCATAAATGTACTTAATCTCCGGAAAAAAATAATGTGATTTCTTGTTTTATTATATAAACTCAATATTTTTCACATTTCAATTTAAGAGAAATTTAGTAAAACTGTTAATGATTTAATTGCTATATAAAGATATTTTCCCTGATAAAAATAAAATTTCAACGTAGTCAAACCTAGATTGCATTTAAATATATAAGAATACTACCTTGAACTATTGTTAATTTCAAAAGTAAAACTAAGTGAAATGCAATTAGCTTGAGGAATTTATCGTTATTTGACTTTAACGCTCTTATACTAGCCTATAAGTTAATATTTAATATATTTCTTTAATTTAAAATAAATACTTGATTTTTAATTTAAATGATGGGTTTTCATTAATAATTGTTCTGCGAATATTAGTCATAAATTTCATTAACTGTTAGAGTCAAGAATGTAATGTTTACGTCTAAAAATATGTGATTATTTCTTTTTGTTTTCCTATTAGATACATTCTTGAAATGCAGATCTAGATATAAATAAATTAAATTCATTTATTGATATTTACTCAAATTGTTGAGTGATTAGATAAAAAAAAATGGAAGGAATTTGATATAAATCATTATTCAAGTAATTTGCTAAATTAAAAAAAATAAATAAAAAAAATAAAAATAAAAAAAATCATCTTCTAAATAATTATTTCTTATGAGAATTATATTAAAAGATTATATATCGAAAATGGTAATCTAGATAAACAATTGTTACAATAAATGTTTTTTGGATAATATGCTTAAATAATATGTCACAAAATATTGCAGAAAGAATTAGCTTCTAGGGATATATTTAAGAATCTTTTAGTAGATAAACGGTTTTTAAACTGAATTAAGATCATTCTATAAAATATATCAATATTTCTTTTTGAACTATGCCTTCCTTATATCTGCGTCAAAGCAAATTTACAGAACCTTATGATTTTTTCTTAAAATTATTTAACCACATTGTGACTAGAAAAATACTGTTGAATAATTATGCAATATTTGTCTATTAAATGTTGATCATGAGTAGAAAAGTTCATAGAACTTTTGTTTTCAAATATAGTAGAGTTTCTTTTATCGTGTTTCACTTATCAACAAAATTTACAAGATAAGAACATTTTAAATAAAAATTAGTTTTTAGATTTAAACTTGATTATCTCTGATATAGTTAGTCAAACAACATTGGTAGTTAAAGTATTTACAATATAATAAAGTCAGGAAACCATATAGGTTTTTTAAAGAAGACAAAAACAAATTCTGAATAAAAAAGAATTAAAAAAAATTAAACGACTCCATGTAATAAAAATTCATATCATAGATTACTTTTAATAAAATAAGTTTTACACATCTAAATCTATGTTGAATATTTTATATATTTAATATCATTAGTATAATAATAGCTTAAAAATGTTTTTATAATGACTGCAGTTGAGAGATAATATTATCTTTACATGACTCTGATGTATATTTTCAATGTGAAGTGATATGAGTTCTTATGAATCTATGATTTGTTTTTCACTGATATTGGACTTGAAATGCTTTTATTAAGTTTAAAGATATATAAAAAATGTTTATAATGTATGTATTTAAATTAAAATTTATAAAACTTTTGAAATTATTTCAGAGATTTAAAGTTACAAAATCTCTGTAAATTTTATACAATTTGTAAATGAAAAATTTAAATTTATAAAAATGATTATTCCATGCAATTAATTGAGGATGTTTAAAATTGTCTTGAATAGTACATTTTTTACAAATGCTGACGGGTACATATGAAAGATAAATAATTGTATATATTTTCAAAGAAAATATTTGAAAAATTAATTATTTTAATCTGCACGTAAAAAATAATTAACGATATTATTGAGGATAGTTTATAGCCTTCACTTAAATAAATCTTCGTGCACTACTTAAAAATATTAATTATTTTAAACGTTTCATTGCGAGCGATTTCATGCAATGGTAAGCACAAAATTTCACAAGAAGTTTCGTTTCGTGAAGAAAACTCTAAAATCTCTACATATCTCATCTTTTAGATAACGGAGATTCCATGTTTCGAAATAATATCGCTTACGAAAATGGCATCTCCTGGAAGGAAATTAATTTCCATCAAAACGCGCACCCTCACTTGCAGAAGGAAGACGAAAGTGAGCATTTTAAAAATTTGACGAAGGATTCTGTGCCAAAGCGTTTCACGAAACCTGCTCATTATACGTATGGTTTTATGAGTCGGGGCGGAAGAGTTTAGAGGAGAGCAAACAACTAATTGCAGTTTTTGGAACTTAACTCTTCATAATAATACCTTATCACGCGAGACATAGCTAACACAAAGCTGCCACCGAAAGTTCTCACTCTTAAAAATGGTGCAGGAAATTTTCCAAATGAAGAGTATCACACACACACTCACATTACTTACTCTGCACTTTAAAATTAAAAACTTCAGGAAACGTTCTCCAAAGTCTTCGTTGTAATTACAAGTGTAATAACTCTAGAGATTACGAAATCCAAACAAGGAAAATCGTTTAACCCATTCTCTGTTTTCGGGGCACTTTAAATCAGCGTCTCCAAATCTGATGATGCGTACAAACATTATACTTCGGTAAATAGATTACGTTAATTTAGGATTGCTTATCAACAAGATGGATACATTTACATTATATTGTATAAAAAATTTTAGTAATTTTAAAATGAATATTTTATAAGCAATTTTTCGAAAATTCGTATTTTCAAAGCAAAGTTTTTCAAATTAGTAATTATATTTTTAAAAAAGTATGGAGAAATAAATATTTAATGTAAATAATTTTAAAATATTTCAAATACTCATGTAAATTTTGCATAGAGTCTTAACATTCACTGATTATGTATTAACAAAATAGTAGCTATTAATTATTGATAGAAAATTATTAACAATTATTGTCATTCTTATATAATGCTTTTATCACTTAATTACAGAACAGTTAAAGTGCAATTTATAAAAAAACGCTTATTTATAATTACAATTTCTTTATAAATAATATTAATAAAACGCTTATTTATTATTTTTGCACTTTTTATTTACCCTTGTTGAATCAATATTTAATTAAATTATTAAAAACTAGAAATAAACTTGTGTAGATATACATACATGTCATATGAAAAGGATTCCAGAATTAAGATCATAAAAATCTGCATAACAAGAATTATTTTCAAAAATAGACCTGATTTTTTTTTATCAATAATAATGAGAAAGTGATATACAATTAAGGTAACCTCTATTGTCTAATCAAATGTAATTCCATTTTTATTCTGAAGGTATTTTCAGGGCGAGAAATCTGCTTAATGTGGTAACACTGTGACTCAACACATGCTTTGAGCAACCGTTATGCATTACTTATGTATGGATTATTTATGAAATGCAGACACATTATATGTAATGTATAATTTATGAAAAACAATCATGAAAACATTTCTAATTGCCAAATATGGATCTAGTTGGTAAACAAACAAATAAATAAATAAAGTAAATAAATAAAATAAATGTATGATTAATAGATAAGTTTGTGTCACACCAATTAGTAGATTTCATGTTTTCTAATTATTTTATTAATAATTTAATTAATTCATTTAAGAATTTTAAATAATATATATATATATA
>JAPDSC010108057.1:335433-346681 GCA_026290005.1 Latrodectus geometricus
ATATATATATATATATATATATATATATATATATATATATATATAAGTTATGTAAATAAATTAATTAACATAATTTTTTTATTTCAAATATCTGAACATGTTTCTAATTTTAGTCACAAGAAGTGGTTAATGATGACATCTGATGTCCCCAAGTTCGAGTACAGCCATACATCTGAAAGTGTGAAGCTCCAAGTAATTTAGATGAAAAGATCTGTAAATATAACAATAGATTTAACCTTGAACTTGTAAGGTATTATTTAAATCCAGAGCTATTTTCTGTGACCTAGACGCTACAAGTTAGTAAGTTGAATTTTTCGGTGAGATGGAATTAAACTCACTAACGTTCGATTGTGAGAATTAAGTTTTATTCAAAAATATTACCATGTGTACTTATAAATTTGTTTCCAATTTGCTTAGATATTTTAGTTGATTTTATATAATTTTATGTTTTAGTTTTAAATATGCAATTAGAATATGTATTTCACCGCAGTTCTTGCATTTCCTTTTTACGCATTTTCGCACCACTGTAATACAAATACTATTCATTTATAAATAAGAGAAATCCTGAAGTGATAGATTATGAATTTCATCTGTTCTTATGCTTAAAACTTTCGAAATTTTCAAATAAAGAAAGAGCTATTTTTTTTATTTCATTTTATGTATTATTCAGATTAAAATACATGTGTTATATATACATTGTCACTAGAAGAACCTAGTTGAATAATTATGCAATAGTTGTCTATGAAATTTTAATCATCAGTAGAAAAGTTCATAGAACTTTTGTTTTCAAATATAGTAGAGTTTCTTGAATCATGCTTCACTTATTAACACAATTATATGCATTTTATTATGATCTTGGACATGTGTTATGTATGTAAATGTCATATTTATACATTTATATTTATATAAATCTTTCTTCATTTTAGAAAATCAATATCAAAGTTCCAATAGATATATTTCTAATGTTTATAATTTCTATGTAATAAGAGATTCATTTAATTTTTTTATGTTTATTATTTATTAGGCAACAAATATAACTCACATATAAATACAATAGTCAAAATATTTTAAATCTTTTCATTGATTTAATATACAGAAAAACAAATCTAAATTTATTAAATTTTCTGTCAATAGATGAATATGGCTCTATGTAATATGCAAATTTTTTTAAATCATTTGAAAAGATAAATAAAATATATATTGCTACGAATAATTTTTAAAGTCAATCAAAGTACCAGCACAATAAGATTAAAAGATGACTTACAAGGGTGTAATAATTTTTTTTCTAATGGCGGACACCCTTGAGCAAGTAAGTATCATTAGCCCATTTGCCGCAACTAGGCCGGAAACTGCTACTCATTTTATCGTTATCCTGTGGGACCCGTGATCTAAGTCACGGAGGTTCCTACGAGCAGCATCGCCCACGTCACACCACCACAAACCTGTTTATAGGGAGGGCCACATTCATCCATCCTCCGAGGAAAGAACAAGAAACACAGAGAGAGAGAAAGTACATCAATTCCCGAGACGTGATTCGAACCCAAGTCCTCCCCATCCGTAGTCAGTTACGCCAACCACTAGACAGGTTGGGCGGCTACAAGGGTGTAATAATACTTTTTAAATTTTACTCTCATTCTTTTATGTTCATACACTCCTTTATTTACAATTAATTGTGTATGAAATTTACTTTTACATTACATAATTTTCTTTCAATACAATTTATTTAAGCTGAAAAAATAGTATAAAATGAAAATAAAAATATGAATCACTTAAAAAATTAATGTGCTTCTAAGTGTAATCATTCACAGTAAAGTGCATTTGAATTTGATTATGAAATAAAGATCATATTTTTTTTTTAAATGTGATATTAATCAAAATACTTCAAATAATTGAGAATTTAATAATATTGGCAAATCCTTGAAGCTTTCCTTTTCTATATGTTTCAGCCTAAAAAATATTTTAAAGTAATAGGAGAAATTGTATTGTTATATTGATTCCATATTTTTTTTTCATTTTTCTTCCACATACATTTGAACTGAGCAAAGATATTTTCTACAGCCAAAATTTTATATTTATTCGGAATAAGTTATTTTTCATATTGGCTTTGGTATTTGTTTTACATATATAATGTTTATATTCTTAATTAGAACCTTACGTGTATTCAGGATGATAAAAATTTTCTGAAATTTGACGCCCATTTGGAAAATTATTTTACATAACTTAATTTTAAAACTGTTATATTATTAAACATTGTAATTTCAATTAATTAGATATGCTGAAATTCTCAATACTTGATTCCAGAACTCATTAAGAGAAAAAATTTGCTTTGTATATTCCAGCTATCCTTTAGACCCAACATGAAAATTTCTTTTCTTTAAATAGATAATTCTCCTATATACCCAACTTTACTCCAAAGTGTGGCACTATAAATACATCTCTAAAAGAAAGAGCTGCCACTGGAATCTCAACCTGATCTCGTGGCTCTCCAAAAGGAAAACAACATCTTTTACGCGAAGTGAAGAAGAACTAGAGAATAGCGTGGCTTCAGTTTGCACAGAAAAATATATTCATTACCTCTAAACCTTGACAAATGAGGGAGAAAGTTTCTCCCTTCCTTTTCGATACAATCCAAAGGGGCGTGCTAAATCTGAATTCTCGGGATCACTTCACCCTAATGGAAAAAGGTTTCAAGAGGATTTGGGGTTCTGATATTGTAAAATATCGCCAAGGAGTTCGCGGTTCGCTCACACTAAGTGTGGTGGAAGACCCACGCGACTTTGGCGGAAAATGAGAGCTCTTTAACTTCCAAGTAGTGGAATTGGAGTGGATATTCTGATCGGAATATGTGAGGATATCATGTGATTCGCGACCTGAAATAGTTGGATAAGAAGGGTATTTCAAGAAAGAGTCTTGTTCTTGGAAAAGATAAAAAAGTATACAGATGTACTAACATTCTTGTTTTAAAAATGAGTTTACGTTATTTTATTTTCTCTTTTGTTAAAAGATATTTAACTTCAAGAAATCTTTTGATTTCTGCTGTAAACAGATTTGAAACTATCAAATAACAATGAAGTTTATAATGTGTCCAGTTGAAATTTCATGCATATATTGTCATTTAATATAGCTTTTAAGAAAATAAATACGTCAATGATTTCAAAAACTTGTTGGTAGTTGTTTATTTTTCATTTTATAATAATTTATATACCAATTTTAAAACATGTTTATTCAATTATATTCTTTTGATTTTAAGGTAGTTTTTACATTAAGTAATATTATTTTTGTTGTCATCCCAAACTAAAATTTATAAAATTAAAGAATATTTTAATAATTTAATTAATCCATAAAATGCTTGATTTTAATTTAAATAAATAATGCTATAAATCAATCGAAAACAATTAGCTTATACAGTCAGTTTATATCTTCTTGCTTAAGAAATTTATGAAATGTTAACTAATTTACTTACTTTCCTTTCACTTATATTATCTTCACTTGGAATATAACATTTAATAAAATATAAAACTTTAGACACTACTCAAAGTGATTCGTGTCTTACTGCTGAAATAATGATTTGAAAACCATACCTTTTCAGTTGAGTTTAATAAATTCAAATGATTTTTAAAAATTAAAAAATAGTTTTGTTAAATTTAATGCCTGATATTCAGTGTCTTTTAACTGCTAAGTTAAGTAATGTTAATTTAGAAACAACGACTGATTTACAGTCTTGAATCCTGAAATAAACAATGAAATAATATGAAAAAAAATTCTGATTTGAAAAATGTAATCTAGGTATTAATCTCTGTTAAATTAAGGAATATGACAATTTTAAACTGTGTTAGTAATATATATACGTATTATGATCTGGTTGTATAAAGAAATGATTAAGAAAAAAATGTACAAACGTCAAAAGAAAATATTAAATTATATTAAAGTGAGAAAATTATGAATATTTAACTTTTCATTTTCAAAAAAACTAATTTTGCCTAAATTATATTGATATAAAATATAAATTTTTCGAAATGAAAGTACAAGAATGTGATAGTGGGATAACTGGTTCTAAAACTTTCTCCAAATGATTTCATAACTTGTGTATTTTCAGGGCTGATATTTTATTTTTCAATAAGATATAAAATTGTATTTTTTTTTTTTGCCTAACAAAGCAATACTTTTTATGGTTATTGCTGTACGTTTGCCGGTTGTCACATTTCTACTGACCGAAGTCACAAAACACAGTCAATCACAACCTAATTTTCAAGCATGGGGACACATGAACTAGCTTTCTACTCTCACCACCACGCCAATGGAGAGACATTAAATACTGTTAAATTTTTAACTTGAATTGGACTTTTTAGAAAGCTAGTTCTCAGTTTGTTTAAATATGGACATATGTTTAAATATTCAAATGAAGAAAGGCATTCTTCATTTGCCTACATCATCGGCAAAGGACGAATGTTTTTCTCCATCAGGAAATTCTTGTACCTTTCTGTTTGTTTTATTTTAATGATTTAATAAAGCATATGAATAAACAAACAGTTCACAAAAAAGCCTCATATAATATTGAAAAGATTCATTAGAAGCTTTTAATGACTAGACATCTTCTTTAATTCCGCTGTTATAAATGAATTTCAAATTAAAATTAAGTCATGTATTGCATTTATTTTTATTTGAAGAAATGAATGACACCATTCATTTCCATCGATTTCTAATTTTGAAATATTAATTTTATAAATTTGTTAATGTAATGGTTGGGTTATCTGCATGATCACACAATTTCCTTACTGATGAATTTTTTCTCATCACTTTATGAGTTAGATTGCAAGAAAATAGAATCAGACATCAAATATAATTTTAAAAAAATCTTTTAAATCTTATTTAATAACATTTTTATAATAATTTTTACAATAACATTTTTTTAATAATTTTTATAGTAACTTATTTAATAATATTTAATAACATTTTTACAGGTGTCTTTAAATTTTTGTATTAGGAATTAATATGTTTCATGTCTATGGAATTCATTGAAATCTTAATTTTAACCTAATCAGCCCAGGACCCCAATAGCTAAATAAATTTAAAGTTTAAATTAATATAATGCTTGTTACAACTAAGAATTGTAAAAGTTAAATTTTGAATTTCTTGCTGAAATAGTGAGTTAAAAACTATTTTAAATTTCACTATGGTTTACACGAATAAACTAATTAACATGTTTTTACATACATCAAATTATCCTTAAAATGTGGCTTATTTTTAAAGAGCAACCATACATTTTATGCTGTGCTAAATATTTGACCTTTGTCATATAACCCAATAATACCTTAGATGTTGACCATCCAGTAATACCTTAGATTATTTTTAGGTATATTCTGAGATAATATAATATAGGATTTCATCAGTGAAAGGCAAATTGTTTCTGAGTTTGAGAACAATTTCGCATTTTACTAATAATGAATTTTCACAATTTGAAAGTAATATTTAAAAACATTCTGTGGATTTTGCAATCTGTGACTAAATCTAAAGAATTTGATCAATTAAAATAATTTATAAAAGATTTTACACCATATATTTCTGTTTTAATGGAACAAAAATGGAGAAACTTAATATCCCCGTTCTGATGTTTATTAATAAACAAAAAAGAAATGTAAAATATTTTCTTTATTTTAAAACAAAGTTCATGATTAAACCTGATATTTTTTTTATTTGGAGATTAAATTTTATAATTCATAGTAACAAAGACCTTGCTAGCAGAGAAATAGCTTGATATCTCTCATTTTAAATAACCAGTTACGCTTTCGATTCCTACAGCAGTTTGGGATGTTGTTGTCTTTTGAATTCATTTTAAATTGTAATTAATGCTCCAATAAAACCTTATGGGAAAAATTATAAATCGCATGTTGACAAAAAAAAATCAAATCTAATTGCTAAGAAATGTAAAATCAAACTGAAGCTCACAAAAATGTTACAAATGCTTGTTCCCACATTATGAAAAATTTAAATATTGAAAACAGTTACTTTGAAACTTCTTTAATAACAGCCTATGTTTTTGTATTTTAGAGAATAGAATGAAAATATGGGCTATAATTACTTGATTTGAGGAAGAATAAAAATAAATGTGCTCTCTTAATAGAATCGATTGACCGTTAAACTTTTATCCATGCATTTCTTAAAATTTTAAAACAAAATGCATATGATATATTATTTCTCGCGCATTTTATGATTACTCTTTTCATCTGAATATCTAAATGAGTTTACTGAATATTTAAACTAAGTTAACTTCTTTCCTGTAGATTTCGTTAGATTATAACTAATACAAGATGTTATGTTACTAATACATAATTCACTATGAAATAACTATTATAAATTGCGCGAAAAAATATTAATTAAGTATTTTGAATTAGGATTTACCACCATGTTCTGTTATTAATCAAACATTTTTCCGTAAGAAAAAAAAGGTTTTGATCAAGATAAAATATAAAACACTTAGAAATTTAAATAAAATTAAGACACCTAAAATATAAGAAGAGAGTCAGATTTTTTTAATCCTTTAAAACTTATATAACTCTAAAATCATGAAATATAATATGTTGTTGCCAATAATGACATCACTATTAGAGCTAGACATAACACTAGACCAGCAGTTCAAATTTCCTTCATCATTCTTCATGTTCAGATAAAATCGATAGCAGCTATGCATGGTCAAGTAAAATTTATATATGATAAAGGGATTTGACAATATTAAGAGAATATGTTTTATGAATAATGTTTCTTTGGTTATGGTAAGTTATTAATGCTTAACTTTATATTTTCTTAAAACTATGTTGATTATTATTTTACTTTAAATCACTATTGCTCATCTGAGCTATATTATATAATCTATAGCTATTTCTAAGACGCTTAGTATATCCAGGATTGTGTATGATTACAACTTCTAAAATATAATAATTACTTGATTTAAGTAATATGTATTTTATTGTATAAGTGTCATACACTCTATAGGAATGTGGAATCCCCTAAAAATATATTAAACTACATTATGTAATTTAATGATACTTTTTAACATAATGAACATAATAGTGAATATAATATGTTGCAAGACTAAGTTTACTGTCCGTATGGTCGTTATTCAATCATGATTTATCATATATATATATATATTTATATATAAAATAATTAATTTTAATTTTTTTTTTTGAAATCGAATAATTCGATCTGGAATCTAAAAATCAAATTTAAAATTGATGCTTAATTTCTTAATAAGTTTATTAAAAATTTTTGTCTTACATATTGATATCTCCTTTTTTTCCTTTTTGATTATGGAAAAGAAAATGTCCACTGTCGAATGCTTTTATCATTTTTTAAGATTTTCCGGAAGTGATTAACAGCATTGTCATTCTAAAGATTCCCAGCCTTACCGACATTTCCGCTACTTCGCTACACCTTACAGCTACTTCATATTTGAAAATACTTAATGGCAGAGATCGGCATTAGCCCTCTTTTGTTTTCTCTTTTTCAGAAGAATACAGATTTCACTGCATTTATTGGTGTTCTTCATTCAAAAAATCTTGGAGTTCTTCAGTCGTCAGTTAATTTTAAGCTTCCATTGTAATTTATTCTATATCGTATTCGTTCAGCTCCAATTGCAGGTCTACAGCAGATGTCAAAATTTCATCCATAATTTCAGCGGTGTCTCCCTGATCATCTCAGTCTCCTAGAATGAAGGATTGATACAGCTTTCATCAAGCAGAAATAAACTTCTACAGCGTGACTTCTGACCACGTTTTTGGAATGATACGAATGGCTTTAAGAATGTCAATTTTTTATTTTTTTCTTTCCAAAATGATTCCTTTCAGTCGAAAACTAAAAATTATTATATAATAAACTAGTTAATACAAAAATATATTTTCTATCACAAACAAGTTTTGTTTTACCAAACTTGATTTTCTTAAGTTTAAGTAATTAATTTATAATACAAATTTATATCATTAGATCACATAATTGAATGATTGTAGCAATAATCTTTATTCGTAAAAATGTTGTAAAATTTCTTAGAAATGTCAGGCCATTTGTCATGTCCTAAAATATTTGATTAATAATACTGTGTCAAAAATCATCTGTTGATAATATGTCATCAGAAATAACTTTTATAAAATAATTAACTGTGTTATAGTTGTGTAATTTTACACAATATTCTCACAAAACATTGATATGCAATTTTTTAAACAAATATGACAAAACGCAGTTATTACTTGAGAAATCATGTGTAAAAAACTTGTGCAACATACATGAAATTTTATATACTTAACATACTTAAAAATATAATCATAAAATAAGATGATCTGCAAAACAATTTTTAAATTTTATTTGTTTATTTTAATGTGTATCCCCTCCACGCGCATACACTCATATTTATTTGTATGTAAATTGTATTCAACAAATAAATAGAGTGTTTTAAATCAATTATCTTTAGAGTAAAACATTATTATTAATATTGAAAATAATTTATAATATTCTACATTTTATTTGTTAAATTCATTATAAACCAAAAAAATACTAAATGGTAAAATAATTTATAAAATCAAATAAATAAGCATTTTTAAACTTTAAGTAATAGTTAAAACACATTATTTTTATTTCATTTTTAATTATGTTTTCAAAAGATTTACAATTTTGTAGATTACATAGGAAGTAATAACGTTGGAAAATTTATGCTACACAACTACTTAATATCAAAGCTATTAGATTAAAACAAAATCTTCAATTCAATTTTTTTCAATTTATTGTTTACGAAAACAGTCTATATTAGTCCATTTGAAATGTATTCTTTGTCAAAGGTCTTTAAATAAGTAGTCCTTGCCATTGATTTTACATGATCAATAATCTCCAGTTAAATTTTAAATACGATATAATTTTTTGAATTCACAATTGGACAAAGTTTGACGATCAATATAATTTTGGAAACAAAGAAATTCTAATTTCAGGGGTTCAAGAAATTATTGAACAAATCATTGCCGCTTCATTGTGCAAAATATTTCTGAGTCAAAGAACTCCAATACAAAATGCATTTTATATCACTGCAAGATAATGAAAGCAGACTATCCAATGATGAATGGCTTTGGCATCACTAATTACTTTTAAGGCTCATTTGAAAGTGGGAGAACTTTTGTGTCTCTATTAACGAGTATCTGATTGTTTTCCCATTAGTTCGGTTGAAATCATCTGGTAACGATTACACTCTGAATTAACTTGCCGATAGCAGCCTTTCTTTCTGTTCTCATAATTAATGATGTTGTACCCTATCTAATATTTTCGTTACAGGAGCACTTGCGACTTTTGTGATCCATAAAAATACAACAGGATGCGGGAGACATCTTCAGGAAACTACGTTAATTATGTGCCAAATACTATTAACTTACAAAACGAGAATTATGTTTCAGAAAGTTTAAAAAGCTGAACTTTTCCAAATGTTAGACAAGTACTCATCTCTGAAGTGTCTTGTTCAGGATAATTTTCTAGATACTAATTATTATCTTTTAAAAATGCTGCTGTTTAAATCTGACACAAATATTAGTAAAGTTTTCATAAAATAATAATATCATTATTACTTTAATTAGAAATTGAAACTACTTCTTTTTATATCTTTAATAACAATACTTATTGAAAAAGCATTTTTTTAATATTGGAGAATTTTCCATTTTTTTGTGCCCTACTTCTCACATCGTCGTATTATATCTTAAAATTTTTTCACAGCAAGGAATAAATTCCTGGATGATATTAAATTCTATAGTATTTATTTTAATTAGAAGACATCTCGCTAACAGCAAGAAAAACCACGTTTTAATATACAAAGTACATTAATACATTTTAAAAGAACTGTCTAATGATACAGTATTAAAAATTTTATTTAAAGTGAAAATTAATGTGAAAGTGGACTACTAATTGCCAATTTAATAGTAGTATAACATTTGTCATTTCACTAAGTAAAAATTCTAAAGGATTTTTGTTCAGTAATATAAATAAGCCAATACAAAGTAAAAATGTAAATATATTGAATTAACATAAAATGTCTGCCTAAGTGTCTTTGTAAAAGCTGTCATTTGGTTTTAGTTTAAAACTGATACTAATATTAATGAAAATTATGTAAAATTGGATATATATTATATTATATATATATACACTACTGGTCATTAAAATTGCTAAACCGAGAAGGCGACATGTTACAGACGTGAAATTTATACGAAAGGAAGAAGGTGCTGATATATGCAAATGATTAGCTTTTCAGCGCATTCAGACAAAGCAGGTGCCAAGATCGACACCTACATTGTGTTTAAATGAGGAAATTATTCAGTAGGTTCCTCATACATAAATTGGATTTGAACGTTGTTGCCTGGTGAAAAGTTGTTGTGATGCCTCGTGAAAGAAGAAGAAATGCGTACCAGCACGTTTCTGACTTTGATTAAGGTTGAATTGTAGCGTACCGGGATTGAGGTTTACCTTATCACTGTATTGCTGCTCGCGTCGGTCGAGATCCAATGATTGTTAGCAGAATATGGAATCGATGGGTTCAGATACGGAACGCCATGCGGGATCTCAACGGCCACCTATCACTAGCAGCCGAGAAGACAGGCATGTTATCGGCATGGCCGTAATGGATCGTGCAACCACGTCACGAGTCGTGAGTCAAGAAACGGAGTCGTTTGAAAGACAACAAATGTCTGCACGAACAGTTCGACGACGTTTGCAGCAGCATGGACTCTCAGCTCGGAGACCATGGCTGGGGCTGCCCTTTACGCTGCGTTATAGACTAGACCGTCTTCAATGGTGTGATGAATGAAGAACCTGGGCGCACGAATGGCGAGACGTCATCATTTCAGATGAATCCAGGTTCTGTGTACAGCATCATGATGGTCGCATCCGTGTTTGGCGGTATCGTGGTGAACGCACACTGGCAGCGTGCATTCGTCATCATCATACTGGCCCATCACCTGGCGTGATGGTATGGGGTGCCATTGGATACACGTCTCAGTCACCTCTTGTTCGCATTGACAGTGCTTTGAACAGTGCACGTTACATTTCTGGTGTGTTTCGACCCGTGGCTCTACCCTTTATTCGAGCCCTGCAAAACCCTACGTTTCAGCAGGATAATGCCCGACCGCATGTTGCCGATATTGATACGGAGCATGTTCAGCTGTTGCCCTGGCCAGCATGTTCTCCAGATCTTTCACCAATAGAAAACGTCTGGTCAATGGTTGCTGAA
>JAPDSC010108057.1:359436-374055 GCA_026290005.1 Latrodectus geometricus
TATATATATATATATATATATATATATATATATATATTAATTGCAAGTGCAAATTTCCTATATTAGAATTTATTAAATCCTTTTAAAGGAACCTTTTTAAGCCTTATACTTTATTTTTGTTACCCATAAAAATAAAATCTGTTGCTAATATATGTTTCCTAACAATGGAGTAAAAATGGTATTCAATTTGTGAGCATTTACTCATATATAGGTTATGCGCATTTCTCAAAATATCGTTTTTAGGATAATTTGCTTTTTCTTTTATCTTGGCTCTCGATAGAAAAAAACAACTATAAAATAGAGACATTCTGAGATGAAAACGCATTATTCTACGAATAAGAGTATTTTCCCTAAAGGCTTGGTTTCACTAAATTTAGGCAGTTTGAAACTTGCCGCACTAGTTTTTATCTTTCCAAGCCTCTTTTTTACGCCATGTTTGCTCTAGAAATCTCCATTCGGGAGATCTGTAATCTCCTTGAAAAATGGCATTGGGATAAGTTTTTGTGAATCTGTATTTCCCGAAATACTCACGCACCAATTGGGTTCCCTGTCACCATGAATAAAAATTCCATATATTCAGGAAGTTTGGTACTTTTTCTATCTTTTTTGGTGTCACCAATGTACTATTGCTATCTCAAATGCGAGTGATAAGCTGTTGCCTCTATCCATCAATAAGAACGCACTTTGATTTCTTCGCAGTTTGGAGACGTGACTTATGCAAAATGACATGCACCAATAAATAAGTTGCCCGTATCTCATCAAGGGAATTCGCAGCGCCCTCGCCTTCACCACTAACTGATTTGCATCCACAAAAGAGGAAATTTAATTTCCGATTTCCAGAATAGATTTCTTTGGAGACATCAACTGGGCGGATTTAATGTCTTTGAACTTATATGCTAGTTCAAGTTTTTGAAAAGTTAAAAGAATTGATACAAGTTGCGTAAAGAAATGAATTGGCATGAAAAGATCCTTAGCTGTATTATTCAATACAACAAATAAATTTAAATTATTGCTTGATATACCTTCAAATAATTAGAAAAACTTAAATAAAATAGATAAAAGTGCGATTATATTGAAAAAGTACTTTCCATTCAATGTAAATTGTGAGTTTATACAATTAACTTTACTTTTTAAATATATATATTCTTAAACGCTTACATAAATTTAGCTTTCTATAAAATAACTATTCATAATAACTGAAATGTTGTTATCTATAAATATCTCTTTACTATTAAATGAATATAAAAAATATTTTAATATATTACAGAAATACCAGCATAAATTGAATTTAAATACTCATTATGAAGACTAATTACTATTTAAGTAAATAATAATAATCAGCCAGCACCTTTTAAAAATTTTCTACAGAAATAATTAATTTCTTTAAATTGTTAATATGTTTAATTTGAATAAATGATTTGTTTTTGTTATACTTTATTTCTAATCAAAATTATCTGTAATAAAATATATCCTGAAGTAAATTCTGTATTTCAATATTAACAAAAACACACTTAATACTAACTTGACTTACCGTTAGCTATTCATTTTTAACTAGATCATATTCACTTCTAATTAAATTCAACATTTTATGTGTGTGTGGGTGCATCTATTTTAATAGATTAATATACAAGTACAATTTATACACTTATACTTTAACTTTATTGGAAGTAAATTTTATTGTATTAGAAATACAGAATCAGTAAGATATATGGGAATATATAAATGAATTTATGAATTTCCTATTTTTAAATTAATAAGGAAAATTAGAGGAAATAGTTTAATTTAATATGTAAAAACATGTTTGGGGTTTATTTTAACAGATTTTAAATATTTATTTCTTCAGTTGTATTTGTAAGCATTTTTCATACATACTTTTTTATGATTTAAAGTTAATGAGCAAAATCGTGTGTATTGCTTGTAGTTCATATCTTACAACAGCAATAAGTATTAAGTAACGCAACCTTTGATCAAGTGCAATGTAATAAATTATTGAAAGAATTAATCGGTTTAAAATATTGAAATATGTGCAAATATACATAATAAATGATAAGCTAGGTAATTTGTAATACTCTCTTATAGATATGAGAAAAAAATCTTCGATAGAGGAGATTTGTTTAAAAATCATATAAAATTCATAAGACAAACAATCCAAAATAAACTTCAACATATTAGGTTCCATGCATTCATGCAAATAACTTAAAGTTTATTTGAGTTCAAGAGACTATCAAGATTTTAGAATGGTAAAGATAGAAATTGGATATATGTTTATTAAAGTCAAGGGGGTAGTTGCAAAATCCAAATTTAAAATGTAACATAATTTTCTTTTATAATGCTCAGAATACTACAAAATTCATTAAAATACGAAATACAGTCAAAAGGTTTAATATTTTTTACTGGAATCAGCACAAATATGTGTTCTGACTTGCATTTAAAATAGAACTGTACTTTTAATTGATATGAAGTTGAAATGCTTATGACTCATTTCACAACTTAAATTTTAATGCTGGTAATATTTTCCCCAATGAAAGATTACGATAGAGATGAAAGAGACGATAAGATCATGCATCTCATCCTATGAAAAATAACTTTCAAGCTGAAATAATACTGCTTATGAAGTGCCCAGTATGACTCACTGCCATATATTGTATGATAAAAACACATTTCAATAATGTATTTTTCAGATGAGAGATAGATTTTTTCTTCCGAGATAAACACACTTCCAATAGTGAGTTTAAACTAAATAAATTAAAACGTATTTTTTTTTTTTAAATAAATGTGTATATCCATATTCTGTTTTATGTATTATTGCAATATATAAATTTTTCAGATTAATATTTTAAAATTTAATTTTATCAAACCAATTAAAATTTTTTTCTTCTAGGACAATTAATATTAAAATCATGAATATCTGAGTTTATTTAACATTAGAAATGTTATTGCATTGAAATACCCTGTTTTTAAAATGAATATGCTCAATCTGAAATAAACACAGTAAAATTTATACTGAAATAAATATGGTCCTCTTTTGAATTATTGATATTTGAATATGAGTTTGATCATGAAATTTAAATTTATTCCAATATTTATGTATCTGCTTCTATAGATATGTAATTTTTTTCGTTAATTTTAATTAAGTGTGCATTTGAAGTAGCAAAATTTATTTTAAAAATCAAATATTTTAATGCATTATTTAAATTTTCTGTTGAAAAGATTATTACTTTTTGAATTTATTAACAGATATCTTAAGTGAAATTCCTTAATTAAACTGAACATCGTTGCGAAAACATGAAGTGATTCCTTCAGGCAATTTTAAAGACTTGAGTGCTGTTAAAAATTACTTAAATATCTGAGCTTATGTTCATGAATATTCAACAGGTGAATATAGGAAAAGAAATTAATCAAGAAGGTTTCCAGTTATTTTTACTTGAATGAGTTAGGTGGATTTTATGCATAATGCATTTCAACTTACTTATGCTTGACTGCAAGATAATGAAATGAAAGAAGTTACTGGATAACATTAAAAATCAAGAAATAAATTCGTTACCTAGTATATTAAAACTAAGAAGTAGTGTGATTAAAAAAGGTGTTTCTCTAAAATATTATTACTTAATTTTTAAAATATTCTTGTTAAAATTTTAAAACTACGATATGCTTATTATGTATTTTCAGCTGATATGAATAAGGTAAACACATTAAGTGTAATATGGGTATGTAGTACTAAGTTTTGAGTTTTTAATCAAATTACTATCGTTCAATATTAAACAAAAAATCATGAATTAAAAATTAGTCGGAAATTATTCATAATATGTTTTAAAAATTTTGTTTTTTATTCAGCTTTTAAAATAAATAAACTCATGTGCAAATCTATATTTCCCTAAAAATAAACTGTATGCATTGTTGGATATTTAGTTTTTAAAATATTTAATTATAAAAATGAAAATATTTAAAAAATTTCAGTTAAAATGATCTTGGATTGCTTCGAAATAATTAACAAAAAATGTTGAAATCATTATGTTAATATTAATTTAGCATTGTAACATAATCACCCATAAATATTTTTATTTTTTAAATTTTAAGATTCTTTAAAAATATTTTAATTGCTGTTTAAAATATCGTACCATTGCAATAGTACTGGAATATTTTCTATTTGCAAAAATATTTACAATTATTCATTTAGTCTGTTTTAATAAGATATATAATGAAAGTCAGTTTTAATAAGAATTCTGAGAGCTTACGAATTTTGCCTCGAAAACCCTATACATGTTTTCTCAATAAAGCTTTACCTAATTCTATAAGAAATTTGTATCTAAATTGTTTTTATGCGTTATATATTTTGAGAAGACTTAGTCTGGATAAAATTTTTTAAGAATTGGGGAATATGGCTTCTTAACTTAACAGTAGACACTAGTAATGTTTTGATTTGGGCAATGAAATATCATAGTCATTTAACGCATAATTATTTTTTTTTCTCAAAATAATCTGTTTGCTTGAGAATGTGCGTTCTTTATTCCAACACGTTAAAGAAATTCTTCCATTAGAACCATGCCTCATTTAGTGAATTTTACATCCTTAATATGTGAATTTTATAGCCAAAATGATTCAAAAGACTGGCCATTCTTTCAAATGGTCAGTCTTACTCTAGAACATCAACATCAATATTTTACAGAGAAAATTATTTTCACATATGCTGTATTCTTTAAAGCAATTAAGAGCTTCTGTCTTTTGAAAATATGATTATGTAAATTATTTGTTTACCAAAATCATTTATTTGAAATAATCGTATAGCACTGTAGAACAGAATAAAATCATTTCTCAAACCCATAATTGCTTTGGCCCTTAAGCATGCATTTGTTATAGGCTTCATTTTATAGTTTACGTCAAACCTGCACATCATAATTAATGTTATAATATCGTTAAAACTACAAAGATATTTAACAATAATAGAAATAAAGTCAATTTTTACCTAGTACCAAATAGAAATGGAAAAATAAAATAATAGTTGTTAAGCATTCTTCATATTTAAGAGGACAGCTGAATTCTTACAAAAAATTGAAGCTAGGTTGTAACATATCTAAAATCTTAAAATTTTTTAATTTTAAATAATTAAAAAAAATATTTGATAATTTTATTGAAATAATTTATACATAAAAATCAATTAATTCATTACTTAAAAAAATTCTATTAATTAAACTATATATTCACGTTTTGTGTAAATTGAGAGTAAAACAAATATTCATACTTTGTCCTAAATTAAAAGTGAAATAGTTTTATTGTCACATAAAGTATTTTATACAATTTTATAATTCTTTTTAAATATTTTCAATGTTTCTTTTATGGAATTAAAAACTGTATTAGTTATTTTTATTTAAGAATATTTGTAATTTCAAGATTTTTTACATGATAATAATTAATATGTCAGATTTCTTGGAATTAAACTCAGATAAATTGTTGACATATTGTTTGACGAAGATAAAACATTTTCTTAAGAAATCAAAATTTCAAGACATCTTTCAACAAAAGTTAAAATATTTGACACTAAACTTGTAAAATTTAAGCTAGTTTTTTTTTTTTTTTTTTTTGTAAAAGAAATTTTTACTGACTCAATTTTTCATTTTTAACATCTAATTTGATATGCGAATTAAACAAATGATAAGTTACTTCTCTGCAAATTAGGATTATTTAAAAACTCGAAAGAGATTTATTCTCAACAGAATTCCATAAATTATAGGATTTAAATTTTGCACAATATACATATTCGGTTGCGGCAGCTGCTGTAAATTAATGTCAAAGATTAAATAACATTTTAAAATATGATAAATATCTCAAAATTCTAATGTTTTGAATTTAAAATATATTATAGATCTCAGAATTATTTAATAAAAATATTAATAAGCCAAATGACTACGGAAATATTAATTTGGCAGATTTGATCATGAAATAATTTATTTGCTAATATAAAATACATGGTCCAGTCATACTTATGTGTCCACCACATACAAATAGGTTTTTAAAAAATCAACCACATGACAAATGTTGTGCACTATGGTCCATAGAAGTCAGAAATGAACGACGTCTGCGGAGATGCATTAGAGCAAATTGATATGTCACCGTTAATCAACTGACTGCCCAGATGAACCAAGGAGCTACCAACACTGTCTCCCAAACTATTGTTCCGCAAAACGTTGCTGCTTCTAGTCCTCCTATGCAGACACCTGATTCATACACCTATGATGACTCTGTTCTCCGGGAAGGTCCAGGATGGAAATGGGAAAATTATGATCTGGAAAATTCAGGCAGGGTTCACTCAATATTGTGGAAAATACGATGGATCAATTAAAGTACACATATGTCCTTGCAGACCGCGTACTTCCTTATATTCGTATTTTTTTCCTCAGAATGATATAATCTACTAGCAAGAAAACACGAGGTGTCATACTCGTGTGCGTACATGTACGACTGACAGTGAACGTAAGTAATTCGAAGAACACGAAGTTGAGTTTAACGTCAGGGATAACGTTAAACTAAACATTCCCATTTCTATTTCGATCGGTTTATTTTTGATCAGTTTTATTGCTAGTTGGATCTCCACCATCGTAATTTAATGTAGCTTGTCATGACACTGGAGTCAGCTTGGTTCAACATCTCAGTGAATAACTTCAGGAATGAAACTCACTTTCTTTCTGAACGTCTCACAGCTGTCTGGTCTGTGAAACACGTTTATTCCGACTTTTGAAAGGTAGGCACATTAATGCGACTGGAATGTGTGTAAAGTGAAATCATAAATTGTACTTAGCCTAAAACAATTTTTTATTAGAAATACAAGCAAAAAGTAAGCAAACTATTCTATATTATTATGATACGTGATAAATATTTTTTTTAAATATAAATATGTTAGAAATTAAGCAATTTTTTAAAGAAAATATATTGCGAATTAATCTCGTTCATATGTTTATGTGTTAAAAATGTGCGTTTTAATTTTATATTTCATGAATTTGATTAAGTTTCTTCAATTTTTTTAGTGAAATATTCAAATTTAGTCATTTACAGGAAACATTCCATTTGATTCCTGTACGTGACTACTACCAGCTCTAAGTAAATATGATTTTAGTTTCTATTCATTTTTTTCATTAGATATCAATACTTTCGATTAATTTTTTTATGGAGCACAAAACTATGATTTCTTAATCAATGCAAATTGCATGACATAATCTTTTAAAATACTAATAAATTACTAAATTTGAGATATCTTATTTAAAATGGTTATGATCTCTTTAAGACAAAAGTTAAAATTTTAATTTCTTATTCGTGTTTAAAGAGATATATATGATTATTGCTTGTTTCTTTATCTACATAATAATGTATTCTCATATTGAAATTATATGTGTATACACATAAATGCTTTCTTGTACTAAAAATACATAGATCAATTATGTTTCTAAATTGGTGAAAGAGTTCAGCAAAATCAATTACTTTTTCTGATTTCAGATTGGTACTAATTACATTGAGAACATTAAAAAAGAGATGGTATTAACACTTTTAAATACAATTAACTCTTATATCATCATAAAACATAGTATTTCATACAATAAAAAATGAATTAAACTTAATTAATAATTCTTTGATGAAGTAAGTGATTTACAGGTCAAAACTTCATTTATTATATCACCTTAAATGTCCGCCTTTGATATAATCAATTTTTAACATCTTCATTTAAAATAAAATAGTTTTGTGCAACCATAGTGAACCAGTAATAAACTGTAGGATTAAAACAAATCAATGCACAATGAATTAATATAATAATTTCATTAGTAAAGCAGTGATTTATCTAATCAAATTGAATTATATTGTACCATATCTCCAAAATTTATAATATATAATGAGAATTGCAATGTTTGAAAACTCAAATTGGTTTATTCACATATGACAAATTTAAAAATTTTAAATTTTCTTCACGACACATGACATTTAATAGCATTTCAAATGTTGATAAAACACATAGAAACCTCAATAATGAAGCATTTCACAGTTGCTATTTCTTTTGTTAGAATTAACTTGTAAAGATATTAGTATATATTGTGTATAAAATATCTAAAAATAAAATTTTAAAAAAAACTATATCGATTGAATTATTCGTTTCATAAAAGCAAATTTCCAAGTTATTTTTTTTAATTATAACATTTTTTGAATATGAATGGGTTCTGTTAAATTAGGACAAAAGAAAGTCATGTTTTTGAACCAAATGAAAATATTCTGTTTTAAAAAATTATAGGAAACTACATATTTCTTATTTATGATCTTTTTAGCAGCATTTAAATTTTCTTCTAAAGACGAAAATACTTGTGCAGTGAAATAAAAATTATAAAAATATTTTCTTTTATTCATAATACTGCTCTGTAAATTTTGTAAAACTTGTTATAAGTACTAAATAAAAATTCATTTTATATTCTACATAAAAATTATTTACTTCTCATAAATTGAGAAATGCAGTTTTAATTTACTCCACCTTAAGATTTCTTATCATATTTGAAGAAAGTTATTAATATTCATTTTAAAAAAAAGTTAAAATATTGACTTTAACATTTAAATATTAAATTTAATAATTTAGGAAAACTTACTTTTTTAATAAAGCATGTGAATTAAAAAAATATTTTTAAGAATTAAATGAGTTTTTATTCATTTAAAGCAACATCGGTTAAAAAACTCATATATGGCTTTGAGCTAAAACTAACTCGTAAAGAAATTTGGATAATTAAATTCAACATCATTATGAGCACCAATGAAGAAACTATTCTGAGTTGTTTAAAGTCTAGTTAATTTTAGCAAAACAAATTTACATAAAAAATGAGATTGTTTTCATGAATATTCAACATTTAAGTAAAAGGGGAGTAAAATTTGGATGCGTTGAGTTATTATTACCAGCGTGCTTAGTATGTTGCATGTATTAAGCATTTTAACTTGTTTGAGTGTAAACTCTAAGTCAATGATTGAATTTAAAAGTTACAAGAGATTTATGTGTAACATTAAAATCAAAATGAAAACACGTCGTTCGTGGATATGGAATAAAATCTAGCGTGAAGAAAAGTATTTAATGAAGTTAAATATACAGATTTGAAAGTATTTACATGAGAGAAAATATTTGTATTTACTTAAAATTCTAAATGCAGTTGTAACGTCTCTTTTATTTACTAATGTTAGAACTACTTAATTCTATGTGTTCATAATATTTTTTTGACTTACTGAGAATGTTGCAGATTTAAATTTTTCAATAATACACTGAACATTTATGTAATTTATTTTTTATGTAAGTATTTAATCAATTGAAACTTTTGTATAATATTGAAAAACATTAAACCTCTAATTCAGGATTTCATTATTACAGGAAAAATTGCAATTTTTAATATGAAAGCCAGCAAGGTATAGAAAAAAGTACGAAGTCGGTTATATAAAATAATTAAAGGATCTGTGATTAGAATTTATTTTTCAAAAGTTTAATGTATTTTTCATCCATATGAAATATTTCAATCCCGATGTTAAAAGCTCTCATTTAACAAACAGCAATGCCGTTTAATTTCTCATGTGTTTAGTTACTTTTATTTAGATGTATTTATGCACTTAATAGTAATTATGCAGCTATGACATGTTATTTTTTTAGCAACGTGTATGAACTATTGAATTTGCTTACAATTTATACTGAATAAATCATTTGTTAAATGCAATTAGATGAAATTTGTCGACAATTATACGAAGAAATATATCCAATTGAATATAATAAATATACTATTATATTTCATTAAAAAATTAACTATATAAATGAGGTTACACATTTTAACTTTGAAATGTTAGCAACGTTGCATCACTTTTCCAAAATCATTTAAACTGCATTTTAGATTAAACAAAGTAGTAATATTTATCTGGAAGAAAAGCAATGCGTCAGTATAAAACTGATTACATTCAGCGTTATTCGAAATAGTGCTAATTTGAGCTTCTTGTATTTAAGTATTCTTTGAATAAAATCTATTAAAAAGACTACAAGATCAAAAAGTATACTCTTAAAAATATTTTTTTGAAATTCATTATTTTGTGAGTTATTGATAGTATTGTATAGATTGTTGCAGACATGAAACAGTGCAATAATATATAAAATAATATATAAACTTAGTGTAAATTTGAAAATGAAACTACTATATATTTAAACTTAAATAAAAATCATGTTTGTGAACAGAATAAAAAAGGAAATAATATTAAATATGTGTGAAGCATTATATTTTCCCTCTCTATGTAATCCAAAATATATTCATGAACTGTGCTTTCCTTAAAATAATTAACGCAGAATATTAAAATAAAGTGTATTTAATAGTAAATCTTAACTTCAGCATGTTTTAATGAGAAAAGAGTTGTTTTGAAATATTTCTTCACTGGTTGTGTAAGCTGAAAGCCGTAATAAGTTAAATTATTTTATAGCTCAATGCAGTTTAATCTTTCATGTGTTTTAAATCATAGAAATTTAACCTTAAAAAATATTATATATTACAATCATTACCATTAATCAACATTATGTATGAATTTATTATTCAATATTTATAGTAACTTAATATTTATAGCACGTTAGTTATCAATATCGAATAAGCATAAATGTTAGGCATTAATAGCATGATAAATTTTTTAAGGTCTAATCGTATATAGCAATTGGATTTAAGAATATTTCAATAATGTTCAAAATAATAAATTGTTTGAACATGCATAAAATATAATGTTCTTACAAAGTAAAAAATTATTTTAGTAATTAATATTTTCAAATGAATAATTATAAGTTATAGATTGATTTTTATCATTTTATGTTTTTAGAATTTTTTTTCTGTATTATTTTTATTAAAAAATTAATAAATGAAACGAAACTGAATATATTTAAAATATTTCTTTTAACTATTTATGTATATTTTTTATTTGCTGTAAGTAAACAATAGATGTTAAATATTTATTCACAATATGGCTTAAGCGCTTTTCCTCTTCAATGAAATTTAGAAATTTATTCTTTACGTAAATCAAAAAGAACTTTTTAATTTAGCGATTAAAAAATTGTTTCTTACGAAAATCTTTTTAAAAATCATCATTATCACAGAACTCATTACATTTTTTTCTAGTTTGTGCCAGTATATTTTACTATTAAAATTCTACATCTGTACACATAAAAATTCATAAGCGATATTTTTACTAAGAATAACAATATAAAATTAGAAACAATTGTTTATTGGCTTTAGGTTTAAATTTATTACATTTTTTTTTTTTTTTGTATTTTCTATTGAAATTTTAGCGAGTCACATGTACAAAGCTTTTCAAATATTCCTGATACCGGTAAGTCCAATCTCGGTCTTTTGGAAATTTAGACTTTAGATACTTTCTTGGAACATTAATGTATATAAAAAAAATCTACAGTATTGTGAGCAAAACAAAAAACTAGTTTTATTGCTAAAAAAACAGCAATTACTGTCTTCAAATTATCGTTTTCTTAGTTCATCATAAATTTTATTAATATGCAATAACAATAATTTACATTAATTACATAGATTAAATAATAAGATTTGTAATTCCTAATGTGCTCTGTGTAATCATATGATTATTCTGAATTCCTTTTTATAATCAATTTTATTTGCAGGAAAATTTTAATAACTTTGAAAATTTTAATAACTTTGAAGAAATTGCTATTACGTATTTCTGAAATTTAATGAGAGTGGGGAAATTTATTGTATATATGTATGAAAATGATTATATAAGCAAACATATGTCTTAAGAAGTAAATAGTAATTTAAGCAAAAGTGACTAATTAGGTATAAATTTCATTTATTTAAATTCAGAAAAATGATATAACTATAATTAGTATTAATCATATATTAAGAACATATATATTTATTAAAATTTACATGCAAAAACAAATTGTTACTTTTAATATTAAATATTGTTATGAGGTAAATAAATACGTTTATATTTCCCTCTAAAATTATTCATAAATATTTTACTTTGAAATGTTTTTTTAAGAAATATGTACATAATCTTATTTTGGAAAAAAAAACTGACATCTATAAAACATTTACTTGTCAAAACATATGAGACACTATTGAGCATTTAAGGAAATTTTACTGAAATTACTTTAATAAATCTATTTGAAAATAAGTCGTAAGACATTTAAAAAAATTATGGAAACTATGATATCTATTTAAGCAGGTATGTATAAATACAATATTTTTTTATACAAAAATTTGGTATTTACTTTTAATACAATTTAGTCTAAACTATAAAGTCTTAGTTTAAAATGCGTATGAATTTTTTGTATTCATTAAACAATTGAAATTACCCCCAAAAAAGTGATAATGTAAAAAAATATGATTTGAACAATGAATATTTATCTACTTTTTATACCATGAATGGAATCAAAATAAATTGAAACATTCAGAACGTGTATGCTTGATACATATGTTCTTTTAAATTAAATTTATCAAGATCATTTTCAAGTATGATTAACACATCAATTATACACATCTGTATTTAATAACTGCTGATGTAATGAGGTAGTTATTAAGTTTAATTTTTTTAATTGAAAAAATGAATACTCATATTTAAGATATTATTTTAAGAACAATGACATAAAAATATATGCATTCTCAAAATAATTGCAAAATTATTTTGAGATCATTAGATTTATTCATTAAAAATTATTATTATGATTCATCAATTCAAACTGTGATGACATTGATATATATAAGAGTATCCTAACGCTAAACATTAACTCATTATTCAGTAAATTATTAACAGAAAGTAATGTTGATTGAGTTAAGAGAAACTTTTTTTTAAAAATATTGATGCATTTTTAAGTCTTCTTCGGTTTAATTAATTGTGATTCAACAATTACCGGTGAACGAATGATTTTAATTTCTCTAATAAGAAAAACAATAATTGGTGAGAGAAGCTCAATAATATTTTTAAAACAAAGGTGCAGATAAGTCTTATTTTAATTGATTATTTATGGCTGCCAAGGAATCTTGTAAATATATTTCGCTACTTCTGTCCATGAAAATACACTGATAGAAAAAAAAAATCCCAACACCAAGAAGGAGTTGTGCTAGCGAAACGAAATTTGTCAGGCGTATTCATACCTACGGAAGATGACGTCGATTCAAATTTTGCGCTCGGCGCATCATTGTGACGCTAGTAGCGACACACGGAAGATGCAAGTAAGGTTTGCTTTAAATACGCTCTGCAACGTTCCTGAGCGTTGTTTAGCGTCGAAATTTGATGTAGTGAGTTGATGCTAGTCGACAATGCCTTTAAGAAGACGACGAAGCCATTATCAACAGCTCACTGAGTTACAATGAGGTCGTATAATACCTACGAGAAGGTTGATTTTCTTTCCACGGGATTGCAGAAAGGCTTGACAGGAATGCATCCACTGTGCATGAATGTTGGTAGTACAGTCAAGGGAAGGCACTGCCTCACGAAGACTGGGTTCCGGACGGCCACGTGGCACTACTGAGAGGGAAGACCGCCGTGTTCGTCGTATGGCTCTAGCGAGTCGTACTGTGTCTGCAGCAGAAATTCGAGCAGTAGTTGGCACTACAGTGACACAAAAAACTGTCACAAATCGGTTACTTCAAGGACAGTTCCGAGGCAGATGTCCTGTAGCCTGCATTCCACTGACACCAAACCACTGCCGTTTGTGACGTCAATGGTGTCAGGCTAGAGTTCATCGGAGGATGGTGTGGAGATCTGTTGTGTTTTCTGATGAAAATCGGTTCTGCCTTGGTGCCAGTGATGGCCATCTGTTAGTCAGAAGGAGGCTGGGTGAGCAACTGCAGACATTCTGTCTGCGGCCTAGACACACTGGACCTACACTTGGAGTTATGATCTGGAAAGCAATTTCTTATTGCAGCAGAAGCACTTTCGTGGTTAACCCACGCACACTGACAGCAAATGTGTGAGTCAGTCTGGTGATTCAACTTGTTGTTCTGCCTTTCATGAGAAGCATTCCATGAGGTGTTTTCCAACAAGATAACGCTCGACCTCATACTGCTGTTATAACCCTAACGTGCACTACAGGGTATCAACATGTTGCTTTGGCCTTCCAAATCACCAGATCTGTATCCAATTGATAGTTAAGATTAAAAATCGTAAATCTACATACTCTCTAACATTCTTCATTTTAAGTATAGATATGAAAAACTGACAATGCAATAAGAACATCGAAAGTACAAAAGAAATTGAAATTCAATTTAACAAATAAAGTATAAATAACGTAATAAGAAAAAATAAAATTTAAAATAATTGGTTTTACATATACAGATTAAACACATAGTAAATCTTCATATGATTTAAGGATCTATTCACTAATATTCCATTACATAAATTGTTGATAATTCTAATGTATTACTTTCACAAATATGACTCTTTAATAGACATTAATATATGTTAATTAAAAAAAGTATATATATTTTGTATTTATAAAAATTATATTTTTATTTGCGATAAATTATTTATAAATGTAAACATGAGATCAAATTTCTCAAGTTTCCTCAATATTTTATTCATGCATAGCTGTGAAAAATATTGTTATTCAGATGTTTTTTTTTT
>JAPDSC010108075.1:0-14061 GCA_026290005.1 Latrodectus geometricus
ATATATTTATAAAAATATTTATACATCAATAGTTCCAAAACAAAATTTATTTTGAACTAAAAATTCGATTTTTTTTAAAAGCAGACTTATATATTGTACTTAAATAAATGATGTAGTGAAATAGAAATATATAATTAAAAATTTCAATGGTGAAAAATTGTGTCTTGCTACGGGATCTTGTGGATAATTACCACTCAATAGCTTTTTTTTTTCACGTAAGGATTAATTAGACCAGTCCCTACAGTTTAAAGTGGATTCCGAGCCACTACAAACATCCCTATCCTAGATGGAATCGAATCCACGAACTATTGAAACGAAGGCCAGGATTGGAGATCCAATGCCGTGTACATGGATTCATTTACTGGCAGTGATTGCGAAAAATGATAATTTTTTGAAAAAAGAAAAAGCCTTAATGCTCATAAAGAGAACAGAACTCCGAAATGGCATGAATTAGGGCATACATAAGTAACACTATAATCCGAATTTTATAAAGGCAGGGGCAAACGGTACTGTTGCCCAGGCTCCCAAATCCAATTAAAATTATATTACTGTACTACTGATAATCTGATGTATTGAATTTCTTTCTTAATTGTTGTTGTAAAGCGGAGGGTTTCTATAAAGCTCAGTCGAACTAATAAGTTCGAATCCCTATTAATTACCGTTTCTTCCTGATGCTGAAATCGCAATAAGGAAATAAAGCACAGATCATGTTAGCTAAATATTAGAATTAAGATTCACTTTATCAAAGCGGCGTTCTCACTTCTATCTCGGACGAAAATTCGCCAGGAAATGGATTTTATTTACAGGCAAGATAAAAAAAAAATTAATGTAAGAAATCAAATATCAAATTTGAAAATCAGATTTTAAAATAAGTTTAAAAGAGACAACGCACTTTTTCAAACTTGCTTACATTTTCGATAAATTAAATGCTATATCATTACTCTTTCAATTAAGCAATTAAAAACTAAACGAAAAAAGAATATTTTAATTGTTTTTACAAATTTTATAACAAAATCATTTCTGACATCAGCATTCAAGCCTTTAAAGAATAATAAATATGTAATAGTAAAAGACACACGGCAACAAAGAACTCAAGTGTATGTGTTTCTTCTGAAAGGAGAAAACATTTTCCCCCCTTCCGTATAAAATCTGGTTTTAAAACTTGAGTTTTCGATTGCACAAGGTTAAGTTTTTATTTTTAAAATTTGATTATATAAGTTAATGTCCGCTTTTGAAATTCTTTTAGTTTTTTTTCTTTCTTTCTTTCCTTTCCAAAACATTTTGCCTCTGTGCAATGTAGTCTTTTGCAGAAGTTAAAATTGTCATCAAGGAATCCTTATTCGCTTAAAAATTATATCTGTGGTTTATACCTCTGTACGGTGGCACTTTTGTGTGCCGCAAAATTCTTAAAATGTACCTCCAAATTTTATAAATCTATATAGTAATATTTATAATGCTCTTTTTTCCTACGACTAAAATAATAAACGTATTGTTTTTGTAGTATATATTATGTTATGTTATTTTACATTCAAATTATCAAGCAGTGTATTATTGGTACGTAAACTACTTTTAAACTTATCTTTTTCTTTGTGTGCCTCCAAATTTTGAAATAGTTAAATGTCCCTTGACAGAAAATGGTTGAGAATCACTAGATTATACATTTAAGAATAAAATATTTACAATGAGTATGCAATTGAATTTAACTAAAAAATTGAGAAAATAGTTGTCGTTAAAATAATTTTCTTCATACAAAATTAAGGGAAAATATTCTAAAAAATATTTTTCCCTTGTTAAAACTATTCTAAAAATATGAGCTACTCGTATCAAAAAACAGATTTGGGATTTTATTAAAGTACAATATATCTAAGATTAATTTTTTCACTATTTAAATATAAGGAATCTTGATGACGCGAGAATCACTTAGCAAAAAAAGAGCAATTATTTTGAAGTTCTAAATAAAAAAAACTTCGATATAATTGCTGTTCATTTTGCTCAACGAAAGATATGAGGTTTTAAGAAAAAAAGGGGGGGATTAAAAATTAAGGCAAAAATTTAATAATAAATTTGATTTGCTGTGCATTTATTCCCTGAAATAACAATAACAATGGACTTTTAAAAGTTGTAAATTAGATGGGTTAACATTACGAGAAAGGCAGAATTATTCTTTCTTTTAATAAATTAGGGAAAATCTTTAAACTGGGTATATTTTGGAAGTTGAACAATATTCTTAAATCTAGGGGAAAAAATATTCATTCCGGCTGAGCGTACAGAATTTTTAAGCAATTCTATACGCTCAGCCGGAATTAAAACTGATACGTTAAAACATGTTACGTTAAAAGTAAACATACAATTATTTAAATCCCCAAAACTGTGTCATATATTAAAAACTAAATAGTCTCAGTGAAATATCTAAACATCAAATCTGAATTCATAAAACAATCAACATTGAAAATTGATTCAAAGTTAATACAAATTGACGTACGTTAAGTGACACTTGCCTAAAAGAAAACAAAGTTAGAAAAAGCGCTTGCATTTTTCAAGGTTGGTTTTTGGTCAAAATAAAAATTTTTATATCTAATCACGTCTTTCTTTTAAAGTAATTTAGTAAATGTGTACATAATATAAATTGCTATGACAAATTTTTAGACCTAAATAAATAACCCAGTATGTGAATATACTTTAAATAAATATTGAATTAATATTGTTGAATAATCTAAACAATAGGACTAGTCCAAAATTTGTTTACTTGTGAATATTATTGTAATTGATCTGATTTGAAGTCTAGAAATTTCACTGAGAATATTTAGTTTTTTATGCTATGAAAATATTTTATTGATCCTAATTTTTATTTTAATTTATATCAACAAAACATGTAATCCACAATCCTAAGAAATAACCAAAGATAATTTTGTTCAGAATACAAGATACAGGTTCAGTATGTGAAATATAGCTGATTCCAATGATATATTAAATCTGCCTAAGTTATTAAATTATAACTTATATATAAAATTATACATAAAGTTATCAGACAAAGTTATTAAAACAATTAAAATTACTGAAATACAGTTAAATACATTTGGTGTTTTATACTTGTGAATTAACAATTATGATTTTTTTCCAATTATTACAAATCTCTAGGTTGCAAACTGAATTACAATGTAATGAACTGGAGAAGTTTGTTATAAATTATGAAATAATAAATTTAAGTATGTTTCCAATTTAATGAATTGCTGAATCCCATATCCACCAAAGATATCTAATGTTTCATTTTTATTTAAAGCAAAAATTTAGAAGACAACGATGCTAAATATCATAAAAATATCTTCTAAAATGATGCTAAAAGATATTATAAAATAAATTTGTTAAAGCAATTGATATTTGAATAAGTTATTAACCTATAAGTTAATCAAGGTTACTCACAATAAATATATAGTAACACATTACTAAAATATCATTAAAAACAAACGAGGCTAACTGAAATTTTCTTCAAAGCAAATGCAATGGTAAAGTGCTTTGTTGGAAACATATTCTGGCTTTAATAAACGAGAATTCATTTCTAAAAGAAACACAACCAGCTTAATAATTTTATAAAGGCATGCATCTTGTTTTTTTTTTTTTTTTCCCAAGGAATTTATTACTTACTTTGTTTTCATAAAATAAAGAATAGCGTATTTTGTTAACGAGTAAAAATATCAACCATATCATCTTTTAAAATCATTTACTGTAAGGAATAATTTTGATTTTTTTGGCAAATGCATTTATTTCATATTTTCAGTAAAGTTAAAGCTCACATAAAATGCTTACAAAAATGCAAAATACATTGAACAAAAGTACATTTAATAATGATCAGTGGGCTCTCCTTTGGCCTTTATCACCTCTCTTAGACATTGGGGCATTACCCCTACAAGTTTTTTTGTTATTTCCGGAGAAATATTAAATCAAATACTACTAATGGCACTCTTGAGTTCAAGTTTGCTTTTTATGTCATATTTTTTGAGTTGCCGGCCAATTTCTTCCCACAAATGTTCGATGGGGTTCAAATCGGGTGACTGTGAGGGCTCTTAAATTGTTGCTGCACATGGTAAAGGCACCACTCTTGGCAACTCTTAGAGGTGTGTTTAGGATCGTTGTCCTGCGGTAAAGTAAATCCTGTTCCAAGAGATAGTTTCTTTGCTTTGGATAACACATTTTGCTCAAGAATATCCAGATATCCGTATTGATCCATATTACCTTCGATGAATTGCAAGTTTCATATTCCAGAAGCATTCATACACCCCCACACCGTAACATCGCCACCACCGTGCTTCACAGTTCCGCATAAGTTCTTAGTTAGCATTTCTTGATTTGGTTTTCTCCACACCATAACTCGACCATCTGACCCATGAATGTTAAATTTTGATTTATGGCCCTTTGATAATACGCCGTTAATCGGAAATTAATTGAAATAATCTCGAATTCAGTGTTCAATAATGTTGTAACTAAATTGGTTTCCAAGCGTTTCATGCCTCATTCAATATATTTTTTTCTTTTGTCTATTGCCAGGCTAAAAATATGGGGTGCGCTGCTCCACTTTTCCAACTGAACAATAATTTGTGGAGTCCTACTTCCTTAGTACACAAATGCCATAGGTACCCGTTTATAGGATAGGCAACCATATATACTCCATTCATACAAGGAAAGGACAAAGACAAAAGAGAGAAAGTACATCAATCCTATAACTAGGATTCGAACCCAGAACCTTCCTATCCGCAATCAGGCATGCTGATCACTAAGCACGATGGGTGGCATTCAATGTATTATTAGCTGATTTAAAAGCGAGATCAAATTTAGCAATGCAAAACAGCGTTTTGAGCAATGCTTTAACTTACCGCTTTTGTTGCCTAGAGGTTGGCGCTTTTATCTTCAATTTAAAGGTTCGTGGGTTTGAATCCCAAATATGGATTAGACGTTTATAGTGGTTTACAATCTACTTTTAAATAGTGGGTTCCGGACTAATTAGTCCTCGGATAAAGAAATCAAATTATCAGTATTAGTTATTTATTTTAAAATAAATTTATTCTGGGGTCAATAAATGTTTCAAATAAAGTTGTCAAAATCATAGAAAGTTTGCTGCTTTAATAGTTCGTAATTTCTCTTAATTAATAGTAAATTTATTTATTGGTTCCTATTATTTTTAACTATTAATATTTGTTATTCATTTATCTCGCGTTTTGAAATTTAATATTTTGCATTAAAAACATAAATATTAACAATACAATCAATGTACATTTTAAAAAACTATATTTATAATAATTTAATAGAATTCATATTTTATTTCTTCGTAAGCGAGAAAAACAGTCTTAAAAATTTAAACCTTAATTTAATTTTTGAATATTACTGCTGATAGAAAAATATTCTGGCCCCTTTCCAAGTGTTCCGAATGACGCATTGAGTCTGTCTTACGTAATGATGAATTCTCATCAATCATTAGTGGAGAAAAATGAATATTAATAGATCACGTGTCTCTCTCTCTCTCTCTCTCTCTCTTTCGACGCTATTCTCGAAAAGTCTTTCAAGTTAAGCAATGAACTTTATTGATGAAGCATTTTTTGTTTGAATTTAATATTTTTGATTGAGTGCAGGTTAAGGACGACGCAATTCGGAGACAATTCAGGTAAGCATATTTATTTATTGTGAACATATTTATTTATTGTTAATGAAATGCACTTAAGCATTTACACTAAGATTCTGGAGTTAATTAACCTTTTTTCATATTCTAGATTTCAATTGATATTTTGTAACAAATATTATATAGGGACTCTTAAAAATTTTTTTCACCATTTTTAGAAACTTTTTTTTAAGCATTTATTGTGTCTCTTTTGTTTTAGTAAATTTATTTTTTTTAAATAATGTATATTTGAAGTTAAACCTTTCCATAAGCACGTTAATTTTTAAATTAATTATTTTTACCAAAATTTTCATTCAAATTTATTTTAGTATTTTCAATATGCATAACATTTATATTTTGTAATCTTTCAATCCTTCTAAAATCATGAACATTTACTTTTAAACTATTATTATAAATTTGTTTTTCGTGTCTAAAACTGAAACAACCGATATTTCAGAAAAAATATAATTTTGATTACATTATTTTGGGAAGATGATGAAATCAATATAAAATAAATCTCAGTAAAATCCTATTTTAGCACACCTCTTGGTGAATAGTGACATATTTTTTTGTCAACAAAAATTACTCGATTTCACGTTATTCTGAATCCTACCATTTCAAATGTATTAATATATTACAGCTATGCTTTACAATAAAATGCTGGAATGTTTATTTAATTCAATTTGTGAAAATAAATAAAATATCAAAAAAGAAAAGTGTGAAAAAGCCATGCTGCTTACATTTGCCAAATATTCAAATATTTATGATAATTTTTTTTCAATTAATCATGCCATGTAACTAAATCCATGTAACCACGTAAATAATATCATTTTAAATTCAATATTGAAAGTTTGTTTTCTATAACACTTTTAGCGTACCGAACAAAAAAAATTCTTAATTTTCCAACTTAAATTCAAATTCAGAATTAATAATTTTATCAATAAAAGCACTTATGTCATTTGAAAGCTTTCACTGACTTATCAAAAGTATGAGTTTATGTATATGTGTACTTTTAAAAAAGAACTCCACTGTTCTTATATTATCCAAAAGAAACTACATCATCTCTAAATATTGTTTTTATTCCTATTGTAATTAATTGTTTAGAATAAAAATAATAGTTATCCTTTTGTATAAAAAAGAAAATATTTCGTAACTCTATTATTCTAATTGAATAATTTAAAAAATACAAACTCATAATTATTAGCGCACTATTATTTAGATTTTTAAAATATTATATTTAATCTTTTAGATTTAAATTTTATTTTCTAAAAAATGTAATTTTAGTTTATTTTGACAAAATTTTAGTGTCTGTGTATTCATTTTAAAAATTCTTCTTGTGAATTTATTGCGATTTTAGACAATACCAACTCGTTGTGTATTAAGGAATCCAATTTGGCGTAGTAATCTGCTGATTTGGCCCAGAATTTCTCTCTTGGCTGTGAAGTTGGCTCAAATAAGATTCAACCTTTGGCGAGTTTTAATTTTTGTACAGTAGAAGTTCATTAATCCGGCATCCAACAGTCCGGAATGCCCGATAGTCCGGCATCTCTCCGGAAAATTGTAAAAATTTTGGTTTTCTCCCAAAGTATGTCTGTAAAGGAAATAAAAAAGCTCGAGAGCTATTCGGAAGTTTTCTGAGTGGTTCGAGATCATCCGGAAGCGCTCGATATTGTTCGGAAACAATTAGCGGCCGGTTAGTCAATAGTAAACGTAACTTTTGAAACTGTTTATAAAAAAAGTGATTTCCGTTCTAACTGTACACAGGGTGACCATGTTTTCAAAACCTAAGCCTAAATAAAGTGACTCAGATGCCGAAATGGAAGAAAAGGAAAAATCAGCTGGGCAAAAGCTGCAGCTAAATAAGTTTATCTCTTTTGCTGAGGCTAGTACAGTGCTTCAGAAATTATTGATTTCCATATCATTAGAAATGAATTTTAAACTAAACGTCAAAAGTCAAGAAAACAAAAAGACATTCATGACTTTTTTAAATCTAAGTGAAATATGTTTTACAGTACGTGTACATACATTATATGAGATGTAAAATAAACTTTGTTGTATGTATTTGCATACTGTATTTGTAGTTTAATTATTAACCTATTGTTCTTATAATTACCGTCCGATAGTCCGGAATTTTCGGTAGTCCGGCACCGAGCCGGTCCCGAACGTGCCGGATTATCGGACTTCTACTGTATTCCGAGTTCTCATAAATTTCTGCTGTTTTGATAACCCTAGTGAGTGATCGTTGTTTTTAAACTTTTTACACATTGTTTTGTAATTTGATTTTTATATTTATTGAAATCTCGATGCCTTTTACGTAGAAAACAGTTCTATTATTTTCGCTGCACAGTAGCTGGCGTTGAATATTTTTGTTTAAATAATTTGTCATGTATATTGTTATCATCTTATATGGAGTAAGCCTAAGAGATAAGCTAAACTTATTTGTATAATATACATAATTTAGAAGCAAGTTTGTAGCTTGATCAATAGTTATAGGTCAATAGCTTTAATGGGTGTCTTGCCAAAAGGCCATATACCTTCAATTCATAGTAAATTATTAACATCGAATTCTTATAATTATTTTCAGCACATAATTATTTCTATTATAAAATTATTTTTAACCTAAATTAATTTAAAAGTTCTAAAGTTATCTTAATTATTAATTAGTTTGTTTAATTATTTTGTTTTTATAATGAGAAAGGGCTCCCAATGAGTGTTCTTTGCAGGAGAAAAATTAAGCACAATAAATAAGAACATAAGTAAAATAACAAAATAATAAAAAGAGTAATACAAGAAAAATAACAATAAATTATAATAAATATCAAATAGTATTAAATGAAGAAAAAAAATTCAAGAAAAAACGAAGAGATTAAATTTATATGCAGATTTACTAACTAAAATACACACAAATAAAAATAAACGTTTATATAGAAAAAAAAATTTATATATATATATATATTAAGATTCAATTAATAGATAAAGATAAAATAACGAAACTATACAATTTAATATCAATAAGACAAAATCAGGAAATAAATCAAGATAAACAATGTAATATAATATATAATTAAGGAAAGAGTATAGGGACCACGTCTTCATCAGGAGGGAAATGGTCAGCTATGCAAAACAGACACTCTTTTCTGACTAACACGAAAGACAAAGGTCTAAAAATATTCATGTTATTCCCCCGAAGAGTGTTTCTATAAGAAATACAACTATATCAAAATTGAAATAAATGCATTATTGCATTTATTTCAATTTTGATTTTTCAATGAAGTAATACATTGAAAAATAAGCAAAACAATACATTGGCAAAGCAATATAATGAGAAAAATATAAAAAAAAATAGAGGAGAATATGGTTGCCAAAAGCAATTAGAAAAATGTTTTTACAAGTTAAATTAAGAAGTTAAAGTAGTTTAAAATGTTTAATGTAGATTAAATATTAAAGTATAATTAAAGTGCAAGCAGGTGTTTTCGGGATTCTTATAAGAACTTCAATGCTTGGTCGGCTCTTCTGTAGTCATAAAAATTACGCATTACTTTAATCTTATAAGCGATTCCCTACTTCTTACATATCTTAAAGTAAAATGAATAGGAAAACCATTATTTTTAAGTTGATTAATTAAGCTTTTAACTTGCTTTTTGATAAATTTTAGATTATTTCAAATAAGATATATAATTTTTAAATCATTAAGTACTACATTTTTGTAAATTTTTAAGGAGATGTTTGATTTTCAATAAATTAGTTTAATAACTCTAAAATTAAGTTAATTTGTTTTATCGTAAATATCAATAAAGGTAATTGAATTTTCAATGTTTTATAAATAAATCTAAGAATTCACTATTATTGTAACAAGTGTTGGTTTTAATTAGGGAAAGTTCATTAGGATAAATTTATTTAGAAATAAAACTGAAATCTGAATTATTGAAAATAATAGTCATCAATGTATCTAAAAGCAAAAGGATATTGTAAAATAGAACTTTTTTCAAAATAATGCAAAAATAAATTAGCAAGTGTGCTTGAAAAATTAGAGCCTTGTGGAATACCGCAATTTTGTATAAAATATTTTCAACGTTAAAAATAAAGTTATTATGTGTAAAAAGTTTCACCAAATTGTTCCAATAGTTAAAATCAGTATCTAATAAGTCCCTATAATCCTGAAAATAAAAATTTTGGTCATAACTTAATTTATTAACAGGAATATTTGTAAGATCTTTGAAATCAAAAATTAAAAATTATATAGGAAAAATACCATATAAATCATTAATAAAACTATCGAAATTAATATTATCAAAGTTACTATGTTAAGAAAATTAATAGGAAAATAATGAAATTTAATATTTTTCTTATTTTTAATTTTATTATATCTAAATTTAATTAGATCATAAAATAAAATCTTAAAGTACTGGTTATTAAAGTGTATATCATCTAAACATGAAAATAGAAATTTACAATCACTATTAGTAAGTTTCATAATAAAAGTTTTGCATAATAAAATAATTTACAGAAAAAGAATTTTCCAAATTTGTAAATCTTCTCCAAATAAAACTAAAACCATTTTTTAAGATCTTTTTTATTATACGATTTGTTAATTTTACGACCACATCTTTTTAATCTTTTAGTTTTATAACTATTAGATTGAAAGAATAAGAATGAATTACTATTAGAAGAATTTGCAATTTTGAAATTAAATAATTCATTGAGACCGAAAGGTGCAAGGGATTTATAATTCTATTTTCTTTAAAAATTCTACTTTCTGTATTTGGTTCAATGTCAATTATACTGATAATAGCATTGTTAAAGTTATGAGTTTGAAAATGATTGAATTCAAGATTAAATTTATTGTCGTCATAATTTTCGATATTAGATTTGTGTAAATTAATGCGAATATTTAAGGAATTAGAAGTTTGGCCTACATATTTAAATTTACAAAAACTGCATTCAATGAGATTGATAACCTTATATATTTTGCAAGCATGAGATAAATCAGGGTTATCTGATATTTGTAGGTTATTAAAGTTTGGACAAGTTTTGCACTTCTTCGAAGCACATCTTCTAAATTTTAAAGTATCAAAAATAGGTTTTAAACCAATAGGATTACCAAATATATCTGAATTTAAACATTCATAGTCCTTATACTTATTTGTTGATTAATATTGTATTTGCTTTTTCTATACATTGTATTTATTTTTTTCTTTATGTATATATAAATATATATATAAAAATTATATTATTTATTTTTATAAGTTTGGAAGTAAACAGGAAAATACAAGCTTTAAAATAAGAAAGCTATAAAAACAATAAGTAATACCATTAGAGTCCAACAGGTGCTACCACTGGTAAAATAGAAAAAAGTTGCTTGTTGACAAAGAAATTATGATTTTAAGTGAAGAAATGCGAATGGAGATTGTAAAGCCTTAGAATTGACAAGTTTGTAAGTCACATTGAAAACAAACACATTTGTGTGGTAAAATAAAAATTTAAGAGAGAAATAAAAGGAAAAAATGGCTTAATATAAGAAAAGGAAATAAATTTTAGATTCTACGCCGCGGGTGGCGAATGAAATAATTTGAAAGTGGCTTAATCCGCAGGACCGCCCGTGGTCTGTGAAAATTAATGAGTTCATAAGGACAATAGTTTTCAATTTCTTGAATCACTGAGTTATTGATATCATAAAGTTTGCTTTAAAAAAAAAGCAAGTTATTTGATATATTTAGATAAAGTAAGGAACCCCGATTGTTTCTAATTTGTTCATTTCTAATATGGAAATAAGATTGATCAGCCAAAGCAATTTGCTATGCTGACCCTCTAAAGTTTTCAGGTTCGATTCCGAAACTCCAACCCATATTGGTGCTGCATAGGTGATAATGGGTCGAAAGTAAGATTTATAGATAAGTAATTTGTTGGACATTAAAAAGATAGGATTTATAAATAATTGAAAAGAGTAAAGCATGGTATTTGGTGAAATAAATTTATTTTTAATTTTATTAATGTGTACTTTCCACGTTAATTTTTTTGTCAATAGCTAAGCCTAGGTGTTCAACTTTATTCGACCAGGGGGTATCAAACTCGCTTAGATTGATTTGTGGGGACAGAAAAAGTTTTCTAAAAAAATTAGGACAGAAGTCTATTATTTATTTGTTTAATTTTTTAATAATGGCGGGCACTGGCTAATTAACCCTTCGCCACAACAAAACCGAAAACTGCTACTCAACTATCGTTACCGGTGGACACCTGTGAGCCAGGTCACGGAGGCAAGTAGCATTACCTACGTCACACCACACCACCACACACCCTTTTATCGGGTTGGACACATTCATACACCATCTCAGGATAGGATAAGAAACATAGAAAGAGTAAGTACATACATACCTGAGCCGGGATTCGAACCCTAGTCCTACCGATTCTTAGTCTAGTACGCTGACGATTAGACAGGATTATGTCTAGTCGTTAGCGTACTAGATATGTCTGGTGGCATAGGACAGCAGTTGGGGATACTTCTGTAACTAGTTCTGTGACTCAAAACGCTTCGCCAAGATAAACTATTGGCGCAATCACTGCCGATACCTATGTATAGTAAACCTAAAAGCTAAGCACTTAGAAAGCGCGGTCAAATTTAAATCTTAAAAGCAGTCTTTCATCTTAACTTGAATGTAAAATAGGAAAGGAAAACTTAGGAGAAAATCAAGAATTAAATCAAGAAAAAAATTCAAGCTTCATTAAATTAATATTTATTTTCCCATTTCTAGTTTATATATATATATATATATATATATATATATATATATATATATATATATATATATATATATGGCTTAAAGATTGATGTAAATTACCACCATTATGCATTGCTAATTTTTTGCAATTACTTTTAAAATATGAGGATCAGAAATTATTTAAACTATTTCAGCAATTAGTACTCTTTTATGAAAATTATTTTTTTCTGTGGAACAGTTTTGCAATCAATTTAAATAAGATTTAATTCTTTGCTGGAGATTATGGATACATTAATAAACATATCTTAAATTAAACTCTAGCTTTATAACTGCTGTTAAATAATTGAAATTAAACAAGCTAGAGGTTTATTATTGAAAACTATTATTTAATTTTAGATTAATATCTTTCAGACATTCAGTTAATTTTAACTTTATCTTTTCAGAAAGATAGTAACGTTAATCTAAAGCAGCGATTCTTAACCTATGGGTCGCGACCCAAAATTGGGTCGCGAAGTATATTTCTTGGGTCGCGCTGAGTCGAAGCAAAAAAGTTAGTAATACACCAAATAAGTAATACCAACACCTCCTAGAAGAGTTATTCCCTAATACAAGTTATTCCCTAATCTTAAATTATGGAGAAATAAGGTTGAAGTAAAGAAACTTGCTTCATTCCCGACTCTTAATTTACTTGTTGAAGACAATAATACTGATATCACATATTTTAAAATACAGAAAATTATTATTAATCATTTAGAAAAATTAATAGCAGACTTTGATCGATATTTCCCTGCAGACAATGTTTTCAAATATAATCGGGTTCGAATGCCATTCAATTTTGATGTAAGTGATTTGCATGAGGAATTTGTTAATATTAATCAATTTCAAGAACAATTAAAAGAAATACAAAGTGACCAAGCACTTTGATACAATTCCTACAAAAACACTCAATCTTTATGTGCTTTCTGGTTAAAATTAAAAACCGAAAAGCCAATAATTGTTAAAGCCCTAAAAGTATTATTGCCCTTTTCAACAACATATATGTGTGAGGCTGGTTTTTCGGCTCTGTGTGTAATCAAAAACATTTACCGGAACAAGCTTAATCCTGAAATAGATATAAGGTGTTCCTTGACAAGCATTCAACCGAGGTTTGAAGATCTTTCAAAATGTATTCAAGCACAAGGTTCTCATTAAAACTGTATGACTTGCATTTAAAATTTAAAAGACTTAACATATGTATTGATATTTCTTTCTTTTTTTTTTTTTTTATTTATTTTTTTTTTAGGAATAAGTTAAAATGTCAATTATTTTCAAAAAGTTATAAATATATTTTAATTTGGTCAATAAAAATTATTAAAAACACTTGATTATCAATTAAATTTTCCTTGGATCGAAAAGTACTTTTGTTTATCTTTACTATTAAAAATAAATAAAAAAATTGTAAGTTAAAAAAATCATCGTAGGATTGAAGATTTTTTAAAAATACGCTCTAAAATAAAGCAATGAAAAAAGTTTGACTTTTTTTGGGGGTCGCGACTTGAACATATTTCTCAAATTTGGGTCGCGGCTTCAAAAGGTTAAGATCCACTGATCTAAAGTAGCACAATGTTAACGTACTACACAATTGAAAAATATTAAATGTTTAAGATAAAACCTACTCTATTTTGTCAGTGAAATCAGATATTACAATAAAATTTCTTA